>CAAKMY010082344.1:399-31886 GCA_901111285.1 Corrigiola litoralis | reverse complement strand
TTAGTAAGCTAATTTTGATCAAAATGATGGTAGTTATGTGCAACAAAGTCGCCGGTGGTGCCGATCAATGGTGGCAAGTGGTGGTGAACTAGTGTTGAAAGGGGAAGAAAGGGAGGTGGTGAGCGGGGAGTTGGTTGTTGATTATAAAATAAAATGGACTGTTTTACCCTTACTAAATGAATAATTCCTTACTTATTATGAACCAAACACTTTTATCAAGTAACAACTTTTGTTACCATTCCAACCCTCTAACCCATTCCATTCCGTTTCCATTCCGGAGCTTAAACCAAACGACCCCTAAGTGTGATGGGCATGGGTTGTAACGTTCCTAGAAAAGTTTACAATTGCTAGCAATAAAATACCTTATCTAAATATCAAGCGAGAACATAAAGGGAAAAACGTGCATCAAAATGATAAACAATTTAGGAAAAACAAAGATGACCTTAATGGTGATTGATTTATGTTGCTTAGAAAACGATGTTCTGCATATCCCACCGGAGGTTAACAAAGATAAAATCAGGAAAAACATCCAAGCTATAGCTACTGCCATGACTAGCTAGTGTATAGTTCTGATGTGAAAAAGATTATTGAAACTTAACGTTTTCTGTGATTTCTTTTTATATCGCAGCTGAACATGCGAGGCAAATTTTTTTTGTGATATTTATCCTTTTAAAGTGATGCTATAAATGTGTGGGAATCTCTTTCTATGATATATGTCCTTTTTAGTTACTTGTCAAGAACTTGGAATTAATAAGATAAGGATGAATTGTGCACCAAAGAAGTGATTATAAAGATAAGAATGAATCTTTAAATTTATGATGAGGTGAATAGGGCAACTAATAGCAAAATTAAGAAAATTTTATACGGGCTGAACTTACTCCCTCTCTCCCATCAACTATACTGTATTTACTGTTAATGTAAATCGAGATCAAATTTTGACCAATCAATAACCCATTGTATAAAATCAAATAAAATAAATATTTATAAAATAATTTTATAGCAAAATTAATGGTTGAAATATGACCTTAAATAATAGTATAAAGCAAATATAGCAAATCCGTATAATCCATACAACTCCATCATGAGTACATGCATCAAAGGAAACTACTTCATCCCTCAAACCAAGATCGGGGGTAGGTTCCATGAAAGCCAATACTCGCCTCGAGTTTGTGTCGAGGGTGGCCTTTCTGCAAAATATGTTTTTATAGGAGTAAAGGCACGAACCTTCACCACAACAAAGGAAACATGATTGTAGAACATGATCTATTTTCCTTGTTTCTACTTGATCAAGTCATAGGCGGGGATGCTTAAGGTTGAAGTAGCTCACTTTTTTTTTCTTTCGAGTGGGTTGGTCATCACACGAACATGTCACATCAATGTCCTTAGTTGCTGACGAGGTACTCTTAGCCTCACATAATTAATTGTTTTCAAGTCTTTGACGCTAACACTGGGTTTAATTGTCACCTTATCATCTTGGGTGACATCCTTTCTGGTAGTGGGTGTCTCTGTTACATTTGGGCATTCTATCCCACTCATCACACAAGACTCAGCGATACGCCCGTCGCGCCCGTCACTCAATGGCATTTCATGTAAAACCACTACTAGAGGGAGATTTGGCATGATATTGGGAGTTAGATTCCCCAATACCAAGAACCCCACACAACTTATGATTCAACAACCCGCAACTTATGATTCTTTTATACTTTGTAAATCCCATATGAGACAAAAAAACACATTCTTTTATACTTTGCAAATCCCGGGATAGTAAAAACATCAGAATTACTCTACCCAAGTTGTTTTACAAATGTAGTTTAAAAGAAAACCAATAATGATAGTTTGACATTGTACATTTGTACACTTTATACTCATAGCAAATTATATTTGTGTAATAATTTTTTAAAAATTAAATTTAAATCTATATTATTACGTTAATACAAATGTATAATAGATAATTTTCTTTAGAAAAAAAACTCAATGCATGAGATTGGAAATTAGTTAACTTTACACAAAGGATTCTCCAATTCATATAAGTCATGCTCAGAATACTCAACAAAGTTAATTATGATCTTAGACATCTCGTTTATGCATTAGGGACTCTCTATTTATCACATAATTAGAATGCTCCATAAGAGGAACCTTGTGCAAGGCTCTTAAACTCACACACCAAATCATTCATGACAGATTCTTTGTTTCTCACAAGGTCTTATTATTATTTAATGCTTTTGTATCACAATAACCCAAAAACATAAAAAAACATATATAGAAAATAAAAATACTACCGATCTAACTAATTAAACCTTATAATTTTTTCTATATTTTTTCCAAAGCAACGAACAAATCATAACTCGTTAATTAAACAACTTTAATTTTTTCAAATACAAATTAACGTTTTTGATAACTTCTTGATATGACGCTACAACTGCAACCACTATACTTCTTGTCTTTTAATCCATTTGTTTTTGTAGCCCGTTTTCAACTCAAGCTAGCATCGAGACTCCTCTGCAACCAACTTGTAAACTTGGTTGCAGTCTTACACATCGGTTTATGCTTCTATTACGGCCTCAAGATAGTATCCGCAAATCGTTTCCTCAACATCGCATAGCGCAAAGTCTTTGATGGATCGCCTTCAGCATGATCCTGGCAACTCAAAGCATCCGACATCGCATCATCATCAACTTTCTTGGCCCTACCATCAATAGATATTTTGCGCTCGTTCACTTCCTTTGCGACTTCCACCGTAAATGGTGAAAACTGGACTTTCTTCACTAGTCTCACCTTACTAGAGGTATTCACATTACGATCACTTTTCCTAATGTTTTGGATTATCCGTTGCGCTAGTCCAAGGTTTGAAACGTAAGGGTCATACATCATCTCAATTAGATACTTTGATGTGCGACAAATAGTGGTACTCATCACCATATTGACTAAACTACCCGCAAAAGTCAAGATCGAACACTAGATTAAAAGAAGAAACTACGTACCCTAATGCTAAGTTGTAAAAAAACTAAGCACGTAGAAAGAAGTGTAGTACGACCGTCGCTTATGATTTCCTCTTTAACGTCGAATATATGGAACAAATGTAAATGAGCCCCTTAACTTTGCTACTATGTGCAATAAAACACGGTAAGTTCCAACTGTAGCAAATCAACCCCCTTAGTTTTTCAACATATGAAATTAAACCCCATTAGTTTTTGGAGATGTGCAATTCGACCAAATTGTATATTTTGGGTCATTCTCTCGACCGAAAATAAACTAATATTAACTATATAAACACTTAATACATCATTATAGTTGACAATTGTTTCTTTGACTTTTTACGATCATGGCAAATGAAAAATATCAACTTAACATATGATAACTAATGCATACTGGTTCCTATTTGGGGGCAAATTATTAGGTACACCTGAGAGTACCTACTCTCATGTCTAACTAAAGGTATTTTTAATTATTTTTGATTTTATTTTTTATCAAAAAATATATAAAGGTCCATACAAATATACTTGAGAGTACCTACTCTCATGTGTATGTAATAAATGTTGCTATTTGGGACTATAAAGATAGAATTTAGCGCACTATAAATTTGAGAAGATATAGATGAAAGACGACATTTTAATTTGTGCATAAGACTCTATAAAATAAAGTATTTGAGTTTTGTAATAGAAATTACATTTTTCTAATAAAACTAATTTGTCGAAAATATATAATTGGGCTAATTTGCACATTGACGAAAGTTATGTGGTTGATTTGCTACACTTGAATTTATGTCACAACTGTCGTTTTGTGGCCGCTGATAAATATTAAATTTATCGTTGCTCCTGTGTATATCTATCATCTATATACCTACTTATCCCATCGTAGAAACAAATTTAGATGTTAGTTTATGACAACATTTCTCATATTATTTTAGAACTTTTTGGTCATCACTATGTGGACTCTTTTTTCTTAAGAGAAAAGGCAAAGATTAAATAAAGAAGGTAATAGCAACGGATAGTATATGTATCAATTGTCCTAATGTTCGAGATACAATATTTCATTACTACAAATAACTAAATATCCCAAAATACATATAGGAGGTTTTGAGATTTTTAGTTTACACCCAAATTTTATGGTTGATTGGTTCACTGATATGTAGTTGTCAGATCTTCGTTTGTGATCTATACGGTCAAATTTATCTCGTGCGCTCCAAATGTACATTAGTTCCATTGACTTTTTGGTCAAAACTAAGACTATATGAATGAACATCAATTTGTGTTAATATAGAATTTACAAACTTATTATATTCTTATTCTATTGATAAAAGGTTAAGAAATTACTCCAGCAATAATTTAGGTTGAATTTAGGCAATAAATTTTATATTTATTCTCTTAAAATGAATTCAAGCAATGGTGTTGATACTTTATGATCTCACAACGAGGTGTAAATTTGCACCCAAAAAAACAACAACAACGATCGAGGTGTAAATTAAATTCATGAAGGATGTTTTGTTTGTTGGCTTTTAAAGACAACAAAGAAATATATACCGATAATTATAAGAAAGTTTTATAGGAGAACCATTGCACGAAGCCACGAATGTCCGGACTAAATAGTAGATTCGGTAATCGTTTGACCAATTCGTTTGTGGGACCTTGCTGCGCGTGATTGCAAAGCCAAAATTTAGTCATCAGACCACTGTTCTGCCGGCCGTCCATGCACTAATTTTGCACACTAAGAAATTACGTTATGCGCCAACTATTCCATTGACTTCTCACTGACTAATTTTTGCCACAAAAGTGTCCATAATCCATATGATAATTATAAATATATAACTGGTGAATTTAATATAACTTATTTTAATTAGGATGATCATGTAGCAAAATAAAAGACATTACGAATTTACGACACTATGGAAACATAAATGTGAGATTTACAATTCCATTCCATAAGCCTAAACAGTTGATCATGGGGATGATAGATTGATAGGATGGTACATCTACTTTAGCCAACAAGGTATACATGATTTACTAACAAACATCCTAACACTTGCTCAAATCTCACCAACAAAAACCCAACTTACCTACCATCTTGTCCCTATCACTCTTTGAAAATCTTCTCCAAAATACTCGGAGAGTAATTTGCACACACCATTAAACTTTAAAAGTTTGTCATTTTCAATTAAAAGCTGAACATTAGTTTTTAATTACAGCTCAATTTCGTAAAATGGTTAAAGATGGTAGTTTTAGATTCAAGATTAACTAATTCAATTCATAAAATAATGTATCTCAGCAGATTGCTCACCCAAGACCAAGACGTACTTAAAACCACAATCCATTATACTAGATGGTATAATTTTAACTTGAAACTAGACCTAAGCAATAAATCATTACCTTTTTTTTTTTTTGACAGGAAGAAGGAATATTCATTTATAAAATAATCATAAAGCATCTACGTACAATGAAAATATTTCTTACAATAAAATAGATCTAAATAATTATCATAAATTTACACACTCAAGTAATTCTCGAGCGACGGAGTCATGACTTCAATCTTTCCTTTAACAACTGGTCAGTGACATGACATCATTACTAATAGAGATCTTCACAACATTCTCATAAAAATAAATCTATAATTAAAATATTATAATAACCAAAAATAGATTAACCTAAAATGTCCTCTATTAATTAATAACAAAATAATAATAATTCCTTCACTACAAGTACAACAAACAAAACAACATTCCAACTAACAAAGACACAACTCGAACTCGAACTCGAACTCGACTCGAACTCGAAAACTCAAAAGTCGACAACAATGGCGATCGCAGCCGCCATGTCCCTCTCTCTCTCCTCCCCAACCCCCGACACCCTCTTCCTCTCCTCCTCCCGCCCCTCTCTCTCTCCTCCCCTCCCCCGCCTCTCCCTCTCCTTCAAGCCCCCCTCCCCCCTCTCCCTCTCCATCCGCCGACCCCACGCCTTCGCCCTCGACAGCAACTCCGGCGGCATCTCCGGCGGAGGAAACAATGGTGGTGGTGGTGGTGGTGGGGGAGGGAGTAATGAGGGGGAGAGTAATGAGGAGAGGAACAGGAGGGAGGTGATGGTGGTGTTGAGGGAGGCGGGGAGGGCGGCGGAGAGCTTGCCGGCGGACTTGGCGGAGGCGGTGAAGGAGGGGAGGATACCGGTGGAGATAGTGAGGAGGTTTGTGGAGATGGAGAAGGGGGGGTTGTTTAAGTGGTTGCTTAAGTTTGGTGGGTTTAGAGAGAGGTTGTTGGCGGATGATTTGTTCCTTGCTAAGCTTGGGATGGAGTGTGGTGTTGGTATCTTCACCAAGGTTTGTCATTTTTCCTCTCCCTTTTCGCCTTTTTCGTCGTTTTCGAGGTTTTCTTTTTTAAAGAGTGTGATCTCTTGTTATTATGCATTTGTGTGCTAATGTAGGTTGGTAATTTGATGTGGATGGTTGAATGTATATATGTGCTTTCTAGTTTGATGCATAAAAGTTTTGGGAGAGGTTGTCTTTTTGTTTTATCATAAAAGTAGACGGAACCATGTTGGCCCAACAATGGTTTTTTCTTTGTTTGTTTCCGTTTTCGGCGGTTTCGAGGTTTTTTTAAGGGTGTGATCTCTTGTTATTATGCATTTGTGTGCTAATGTAGGTTGGTAATTTGATGTGGATTGTTGAATGTGTATATATTTGCTTCTAGTTTGATGCATGAGTACTATGAGAAAGTTTTGGGAGGTCTTTTTTTTTTTTTTTTTTTTATCATAAGAAGTAGATGGAACCATGCTGGCCCAACAAAGGTTTGTTCTTTGTTTGTTTCCGTTTTCGGCGGTTTCGAGGTTTTTTTGAAGAGTGTGATCTCTTGTTATTATGCATTTTTGTGCTAATTTAGTTTGGGTAATTTGACGTGGATTGTTGAATGTATATATTTGCTTCTAGTTTGATGCATGAGTACTATGAGAAAGTTTTGGGAGATGCCATATTTTTTTATCATAAAAGTAGACGACACCATGCTGGCCCAACAAAGGTTTGTTCTTTGTTCGTTTCCGTATCTGTTTTTGGCGTTTTCGGGGTTTTTATTATGTGTTGTTTGATCTCTTGTTACTGTGCTTTGTGATTTTTTGAAGTATAGAAACGAGTAGGAGTGTATTAGTGTTGCAGTTAAATAAAATGTTGTCTGTGTTATTTTGTCATTTCGAGTTATTTTGATTTTTTTCTTCATGAGGAAGGAGTAGGAGTTTGTTTTGATATTAGATGCAGAATATGTTTGTTTTGAGATATTTTGTGTTCTTTGATCTCTAGTTTTTATGCTTTGTGAATTGTGATGATGTGAATTATAGAAATAGATAATTTGATGCAAGTTGTCGAATGTGTAAGTATAGTAGCTTTCTAGTTTAGTAGATGAGTGCGGTATAAGATGTTGTAATATTAGTGTCCGTGTTATTTCGACATTTCGAGTTATTTTAATATGTTGTTGTTGTTATACATGAAAAGAAGTAGGAGTGTAGCAGATTATTTTGATATAGGATGTAGAAAATGTTTGATTCGAGATTTGAGTGGTTTTTAGCTAAGCTGATAGAATGCATATGATGTTTGGAATTAATATGGATAGAGATAAAATTCGCAATTTAAGCTGGTTATTTTGTAAATTGGGAATGCATAGGATGTTTGGAATTTATATGGATAGAGATATATTCGACATTTGAGCTGGTATTTTGCAAATCACAAGTTATTAAAGAGACGTTCTAATTATAAAATATAGTCACTTTAGTCACAAATTGAGTTAAAGTAGACATCTTTTATTAATACGGTGACAAAAGCATTCGCTTTAAGCCAAAAAGTGACCAATTTAATACTTTGTAATTGTAATTTAAAGTTAGACTGTATCATGCAAGAATTTCTAATTGTAAATGGGGATGTGGCGAATGCATATAAGCATATTACTTGGAATAGTATAGATCAGGAAAAGTATGTTTTGAGTATAGTTATTTATCTGGATATAACTTGTAATAATTTATCAGAGTTGAGTACAAAGCATCGAAACATCAAGTGCTCTGGATGATTTTCGTACTGAAATGTTGTTCCAGAGAGGTTAACCCCTTCCCACCAGTATAAGACCAGGTCTGCTTCTTCTTTGTTGTTTCCATCAGGAGCAATTTGCTCCAGTATATGGAGTTTCACTGTTTCAGTAAGTTAAATGGCATTGTTTTTGAAGATACGCTGTACCTAACTAGTGCAACTGGTGTAACAAAGTCATGGTCGTGTAGCCTGCTCAGTTTTTATTTGGACTGTGCATATGGTTGGTGAATGTATCTTGACTGTTCTCTGCCACGGCTTATTGCTCCTTCTCTCTTCCCCTCCCTCTCTCTCTCTCTGTTCTTTTTCAACAATAAACACTGACTTTATTGTATTTAGGCTGTTTGCTACTCCCTGTTTTTTGTTTTCTTAGCTGTTTACTCTCCTTCCTTGACCTTTGATTTGTCTGTCTCTTGTGAAGTAGTATGCACTATGCAGTATAGCTGAACATCCAATACCTGTTGTTGATAGATGTGGTCTATACTCATTTCCTCATGTTTCAGACTCTTGCAGAATATGAGCGCCGAAGGGAGAACTTCTTTAATGAATTGGAAATTGTTTGTGCAGATGTGGTATGGCTTCCTGTATACCTGAGTTTCTTACCGAGTTTCATATTCCTCTACTGTAAAATGTGTTTTGTTGGCCGCTACAACTGCAATGCTGTTTGTCAGGCATAAATCTCTGTCCTGTAACAGATAAGCTCTATTTATGAGTAGCTTCCTAGTCGTACAAGTATTGGTTTAAATTTAGGGGTTAATTTAGGGTAGGTAAATGGGCCATGCTGCACATTATAAGGCCTTTTGGGTGGTCACTAGACTTAGCTGCGCACAAGCACAGTGTCCCCTCTCTCAGCTCTTTCATACTCATAGATTAATAAATTGGCGTTTCTTGCCCTAGAGTGATTCTGATTGTACTGTGAACTGTCTGACCTTTTGTTCTTCTGTGACAAGGTTATGGCCGTCATCGCAGATTTCATGCTTGTTTATCTTCCTGCTCCAACTATCTCTCTACGTCAACCTCTTGCATTAAATGCTGGACGTATAGCAAAATTCTTCCACAACTGCCCTGATAATGCTTTCCAGGTACTTGAGAGGACATATATTGATTGATGATCAGTATATTATGCATAAGATGTTGTATGCTTTAATTTTAAGCTCAAGTCTCATTTAAAGCTGCTGTTTTCAGATTGCTCTAGGTGGTGCTTCTTATTCGTTGACACAGCGATTTGGTGCCATTGTGGTAAGCACATAGTTTGATTTTGGAAGGCTCTCTTCAATAGTACTAATAATTAATGTCAGATTAGTATCTGAAGCACGATGTACGTCTTGATGCAGCGTAACGGGGCAAAGCTTTTTGCTGTCGGCACTACGTCTTCATTGGTATGTTTTTCCGTTTCTCTAGAAAATGGGGATTGCTTGGATTTTACAAATGAGCAATATATTGATGTACATTTAGATAATTTATTAGATACCTTTCTCGATTTATGCGTAAGTATTGATATCTAAGCTTCTTCAGCACCATGGGAACTTTTCATGTCACTTTCTGTCAGTTGCCAGTGTTGTTGTCAAGATTTGGCAGGACACTGAGTTTTAATCTTTTTCTGTTGTTCACTTGTATTTGCCATGCTCTGTTCAGCATTTTATTGTGGTGCTGTTTATGATCATGCTTGTCATGTCTAGTGTCTCTAGAAGATGGTATTGGACATTTGGAGTAGCAAGCATAATGGTTTTCAATTCTGCAGGTTGGTACAGCTGTAACTAATGCTGTGATTAACGCTCGGAAGGCTGTTGATAAATCAGCAGCGGATGAAGTAGAGAATGTACCTATATTATCCACTAGTGTCGCATATGGTGTATATATGGCAGTTTCAAGCAACCTGAGGTTTGTTTGATAATCAACCCTCACAAACTTTGATTATGTCATATCTGAAGTTTGAGATAGATTGTTCTGTCTATTCATTAATAAATCATACCGGGGGGGGGGGGGGAGACAAAATTAGTACAAAAACTTGATGCTATTTTCTGATGGAGTCGCTACAGATGGATTACAATTATCAATGAATTTATTGTTTGTATAAGACTCCTGCAAAAGTATAAGAAAACCATTGTGCATCTTTTATATCGGACCTGTAACTGTTACCTTCTATCGGCTTGTCCGTGCTAGTTAATTAGCTTACATAGTTAGATGTATAGCATGCAACATTTTATATTATAATACAAAGCGTTCTATGTAAAGGATAGCTTATGACAAAGACAATTATTATGCTGTTTTGATATCTGGACTTCGTGATTGACTGCGTTTATACTCATTTTCATAGCTTCTGACAAAAATATCGTTTTCACTTTTTCTCCAATCAGTATTATGGTGATTACTCTAGTGGTGTATACAAATAGAACAGTTTGTTGAGGTTTTTGCTCAGCTATTGGCATTGTTTTTCTTATATGCAGATACCAAATTGTGGCTGGTGTCCTTGAACAAAGGCTTTTGGAACCAATGTTACACAACCATAAACTCATGCTAAGTGCTCTTTGCTTTGCTGTGCGAACAGGCAACACATTTTTAGGATCACTATTGTGAGTGCTTTTCTTATACTTTTAAGAGTTGTTTCTTTATGCGCTTTCCGCACTTCTCATCTTACCTTTCTCCAGTGCTCCATTTTCTGACATTTTGTTTGTTTGAATAGATGGGTCGATTATGCGCGCTTGATTGGTATTCAGAAAGCACACAACGAAGAACATGCATAATGATTATTTGGAATCACCCTTAGTGTAGGTCGTTTGATTAGTCATACAGGAGGTTTGTGCCTCATGCTATCAAGTTGTCTTCTTGTTGGATATCTTTGATACACACTCTGTCGCCCTAGTGTTCGATATTTCATCTGGAATGGCTAGAAAGCAAGGTGATCACACGAGGAGGATGTTGAACAAAATTTTGAAGTTTCTTTTTGGCTTGAAAGGTTTTTTATTTATTTGCATTCGACTAAATCTATACTCTTGATGATGGCTTATAAAGTGTATTTGAACAGTATGCCTTCGAATTTGATTAGACGGTTAAATAAAGAAAAGGACTTGGTTAATGAAATAAGAAAAAGCCATTACTACAGAGAGCGATTTTCAGTTATGTGGCCGGCAGTTATTTTAGAGTTATTAATCAATACTGTACAAAGTTTTCTCCAAAAGAAAAATAAAGTTCTCTCTCTATCTCTGATATATAGTATTTTCTCATGGTTTAGAGGTTGAATCAATGCGAGATCTTGTCAGAAGGCAACATTGTTATTAGGTGTAACCGTGTAAGATGCATCAGAAACCTACCGAAAATTCTAGTTTATTTAAAGAGTGCAATATGAATGAACGCTTTATCGATGAAATTACATATATACTTGAATAAGATTTGTTTATTTGATGTTTGAAATTTCTGCCATGATATACAAGAACTGGAAACTGATCCTATGGTTGATCATTTTTTCGTCATTATCAACAGCTCACCCTCACATATACTACACAATTGCTCGCCTAATTCTCCGTTACAATTTCATCAAGTAAAATAAATTACCACCCTTTCACGTGATATCAATGAATACCTCAGTCAGCCTTGTAACTATAACTGTGCTAGCTTCTGGCGCATGCCTTAACTAATGTCTGTATAAAACGCATATGGAGCCTCAATTGCCAAAGCTAGGGCCATCAAAGGACTGTGTCTTTCTTAGATTCCAATGCAGACCTTCATGGATGCTGCGCAAGAAATCGCTGGTGGAATCACCTTGACATGCTGTTGGCACAGGCCATGGTGCCATGCTACATATAAGTGCATCACCAGGAGCCAACTGTTTTCTGTCTTTGCCATCAAATGACGCCCATGCAGAGCCTCTACTGTTGAAGGGTACTTGCACTCGTAATGTCACATGCTCTGGCAATATCAAGGGTCGAAAGGACAGAGAGTGTGGACAAATTGGTGTGAATAAAATCCCAGGAACCTGACAAATGAACCATTATCAGAAAAGTACTACTAAAACTTGTCTTGTTTATGGCATCTTCAACAAGCATTATTTCAAACTTTTTAGACTCGGTAGAAGCGCATACAATGGAAACGCCCAATTTCATTACGAGTACCTATCAACAATAACACAATTACACAAGGCCTTCCCGAAAACTTGGCATCAACTTCACATGCAAGCTTTTTCAATTTTTTATTATGTTATTTAGGGCATGCTTAAGATTCCACAAAGGCTCAAACACGAGAAAACCACCAGCCAGCCAGCAAGTTTATATGGGCCGATATGAGTGAGCATATAGCTTGCTGGAATTTGGTAAATTTCCCTTCCAGACAATCAGGGATTATGAACACGCTAGTCATGTCAAATAGTCCTGCTAAATTAGCATTCTGCAATACGGACCCAGAATGAAGCTAAATCCGGCAAATCTACTTTAACGACACACTAAGCAGCAAAAGCCAAATATGTTGGCAGATTAAAACTAGGATGCACACTTCCAATGGCTATTGGAACATACCTGTGGATGGACCATTGATCCTCCAGCTGCCAATGAATACGCAGTGCTTCCAGATGTGGTGGATAAAATTAAACCATCGCCTTGAACACAAGTCACAAAAGTGTTGTCACAGTAGCATTCCAAATTTGTGAGGTATGAAGATATCCCTCGATCGATAGTGACCTCATTCAGAACCAGTATTGGTTCCTCTGTCTCAAACTCATTCTTTGCTGCATCTCGAATAACAGAACACTGCAGCCGATGTCGTAATGTAATACTGATGGGACCTTGTAGAACTGAATCAAGTGATTCCTTGTACTGTTCGCTATCTAGACATTGTTAAAGAACAACTTTAAAATATTTGAGGCGAAAATAGAGAGTTAAATGGTCAGAAGTCCACTAAGAGAGGTCTAAACATGTTGGCAGAATATTTTTGCTGATGAACTACAAAGGATACAGAATGGAGTCATGAAGCCCAGAGATCCCATAGAAAATGGAACAACAGGGGGTACTGGTCCTTTGAACAATGAAGCAGCCTGCATCCAACAAGAAGCACGTATAAATCTCTGCTAGCAAACGACTAACAACACGAATGAGGTTCCGATGACAACCCGCTGCACTATCAAGTAAAAAACCCACAAAACAACATGCCCAATCCCCACCAGCCGATATATAGTATAAGGTCCACAGAGATCAGCAAGCACAGTCATAATGAACAGTCAAACACTCAAAACTAGTAGAGACACCATTTCAAAATACCTGGAATGACACAATTTCACACGTGGGAAGGGAAGAAAAACTTTGCTTGAACACAACTCATAAATACATGAGTTCCAAAATATTCCCACTAAAAGTAATTAACTTAACCAGATCAAGTTCATAATTACAAGTCAAGCAGTGCATATCCTAAAGCAAAGAATAAAGAAAGCATTCACTTTCACATCTCTAAGCCGTTAGCAAACTCTTTTGTGAATACCTCATCGGAGAATCACATAAGCTTCAAAACCAAAATTTTCCAGTTAATTACATCCTGATATGTTTTTAAATACCTTTTGGGCTTAAATAAACCATGGAATCTATGAACACGAGAACAGTTGTAAAGCATACATGTTTACATTGTTGCATTTTTAATAAAATCGTATAGAAGTACTGTGCAAGGTAAATCCAACAATGTGAATTATCTGGTGTAACTTCTGAGATTTTTTCTATCGAATGGTAGATTTTTTCTATCGAATGGTAGTTAAAGTCCAACGAAAAAGTCAATTTTGAAAAACTCGGCATAAAAGTTGTTTTATGTATTCATCTAGGAATCCTTCCAATACATCTTTAAAATCAGATCATAAAAGAGAATATCAAATGAAACATACCCACAGAACAGTTCCATCCCCGCCAAGAGTAACAACAAGGTCAACTTTTGAATGAAGAAGCAGGACATCCTTGTCTGTTGATTAATAAACAAAAAAATGTGAAGGTAGAGCAAGATAATTATATAAAAAATGAGAAACAAAAAGTTATCACTGCCAGTTTGTGTTAAGATGTTCCTCAATAAACACTAGATCAAGAACTCCAACAGACAGTCTTGCACGAGACCCTCGACTGTTTAATAGAAGTTACACTATCCTCACTTTCAAGCTAAAGTAGCCACTGACAGTCTTAAAAATTAATATGGTCACTTTTTACTTTTTAGCTTATAGCACTAACTATTTACAACTTTGATAAATGTGACCACATTAATTCAATTTGTAACCTTATTCTATATTTAACTTAGAATTGACCGTTCTGTGTTACTCTAAATGTGGGAATTAAATTTCAGATAGGTTAAGATAATGTTAAGACTACCCCATGCTCATCAAAAGAACTTTGGTGTACATTAACTGATAACAATAACATATCCCTTTGGAAAAGAATTTTGATGTACATTAAGCAACAAAATAAAATGAAGATATTGGGAAAATAGTTTCTAAAAGTACAAAACTAGATAGCATCATATTCCAAATATTTCAATCTTACCTTCCTCCCAGGTCTGGACGAAGTTAAAGCAGGATGATTCATTTAAGAGGTCGGACCGAACTCGTGGTTCGACATATATGTTTAAATTTTTCTCCTCTTTCAACCATCTGCATGTACAAAAACACACATATAACTAGATGTCATTGAGTAGATCGCCAGCAGGCATATAAGAAGAGGCCAGCATGTGCAAAGATGGAAGAATTCAAACCAAGGCAGACAATAATAATCTCACAACAGTTAACGAATTTACGATAAGAGAAAAGCATTATGTACCTGACCAAATTTGAGCACAGAAGATGCACGGAAGTCGAATTCGGTTTGGTTAAAACAAGAACAGTCTGGGGGCTACTCTCCCACTTCAGAAAAATCTGAAACCAACAAGGACTAAGAATCAGTCTCATTCCAGAAAGACACCAAGGAAGATAGAACCTTACTTTTATTGCTGCACCCTAGCAGGCTAGCAGCAGCACATCAGTGTTGCTCTCTTATTACAAAACTTACATGGATAAATACAACACCGTCGCCAATGGGATACGCTCATACTTAAGACCACTTGTACAGAACAGGAAGGAACGTAAACATTTATTCCTCTAGATTTCCAATAGGAATATCAATACTTGCTGTGAATAATGAAGCCTATACTTTTGAAATCTACTACATGGCACTTTAATCTCACAGAGAGCTAACTACAGAGTACAGCTATAACTCAACTATCTTCAGCAAGCATCACTATGGTGCACAATTATAATACCTGTTTGCTACTGCGTTCAGTTGTTGATATGTTTCCTCGGTCAAAAGATACAACATCATGTTTATACTGATTCCCATTTCCACCTTCATTCCATGAAAGTTTGAATGATGCCTGCCTCAAGAAATCACTTAAAGAGATTAGAGTACGGAAGTAGCAATTTCATTTATCACTTAAATTAGCAGTTCTTTGGTCTGCAGCAATAAACGGGAACTCGATGCTATTAATAATTAGATACTGCTGAAGCATCACAAAGTTCTCTGAAAAAATACAAATAACAAGCCATCAACCAGAAGAAGGGAAAGTTATTACGAGTCATAAGTAAGGGACTTTGACAAGAGATTTATTAGACAGTCCAAGAAAAGTCACCCAGTTTTGAGATATATTCGCTGATGTAATATGCAAAGAATAGGCTTATAACTAGAGCTTAACATTGCAGCTGATATATATCAATCAAGAAGTCAGTTAAAGAACTACCTTTCTCACAATCTTTTTGCTTGCAAGCTCAGAATCCGATCTGGAATTTCCATCTCGAAGAACCTCATGGTTACAAATTCCATTTTTCCCACAACAATGTCCATTTTGCCGGTTTGCTGGAAGACACACTTCAGGTGAGTCAGATAACTCTGCTGCGTTCTTATTTACAAGGTCACAGCTATGGTTTCCAGATGAAGGTGCTGCCATGAAAAACAAGACCCCATGTTCACAACACAATAATCACACTATCACAGTACTGAAGAATAATAGAAAAAGGATATTTTGTAGCAAAGGTGGACGTCTTTGAGGGAAAAATCAAAGGAAAAGAGCAGCTGAAATAATTTGCAGGACTTGAGAAAACTACTTATAAACTGTGCAACCAATGGATCCTCATCTTGGACCACCCAGCTCACCAAGGCAATTGATGCGTAGTTCAAATGTTTGATATCTACAGTTCATCAGTCAACCTACTCACTTTAGAGGCTTTCTGAACCTAACTCTTCCCGCATTATAGTAATTGCATAACTAATAAGAAAAAAGTCCAAAGGTGTAGCTAAGCACTGAGGCAGATAGATTCCAGAAAGCATATATGTCCCATATTAACCGCCATACAATAGTTGATTAAGGTACAAAGTTCCTATAATGATCACAAGGTAGTGAGGCCGACCACCACAGTATTCTGATTTGTGCTTCATTAGCGGGCTATTTAAGTCAACAGCATTTCATGTTTCTATTCATGATTGTTCTTGGTGCTAGAAAAATGTCCCCACATATTTTCTACATATCTATAGCTAAGCCAGGAAAGCAAAGAAGAGCTGAGAAAGAGATTTGATTTGGAAACTTCTAACCCAAAGAAGTTCCTTCTCTGTTTTTTCAGATGAGATTTTTGCGCTAGGTAGATATGGAAATTCCTCTCAGACTCCTATCTATTCATGTAAGGATACTACTGCAGGGAAATCAAATACACCAAGGCAGCATTTTTTACATATTTATAGCCAAGCCTAGAAAGTAAAGGAAAGCCTGAGATATAAGAAGATCTTTCTGTCTAAGTTTTTAAATGAGATGTTTGTGCTAGGTAATTCTGACTGGGAAATAATTCCTCGTGGGATCTTAGCTATTTAGATAAGATGCAACAGCACAAAATTTCATAGCACCATGGGAGCTACTCTCTCAAACGAGACTAGAAAGTTCAACCATCATTGGAGCAAATACATCCAGATGCCAGCTCTTCGAAGTTTCATAGACCCACGATGTTCCCTCCTCGGGGATTTCCAAAAAGTAAGTAACTCCTCAGTCAAGACTAAATATTTCTCATGTACAAGTCTGAATGGGTTCAACAGGAAGAAAAAATAAACGAAAAAAGGACGGATGATATGACTCTCATAATTAAACACATAAACCAAAATTTTTCATAAGTAACCACCTATTCCCATGATAGAACCTCTTCAACTGTTCTTCTATGTTTATTCTGATGCTTAAATTTACAAGAAAGGTATTTTCAAGCACTAGTTATCCAGTCAAAACTTTTATTTTTGCAGAAGCACAGAGTCACCGAGTGTTGGAAAATAAAGGTTTCTCCTCCATCTGCGTCAATTCCGGCCCGGGGCACAACTTTAGGGATCTCTACTATAAAGTAAGATATCAGACACCACAGGAAATATATTTTGTTTTCTTAAAATTGACCAGAAGTGACAGGCCAAATACAAGACTGTGAGTATCTGTATTAGAAACTGTCTTGCTGAGGTAACTGGCTTCAAGCTAGAGTCAGGCACATGGTACAACGGTATGCATAATGACAATAGCTCTATATATGGGTGACTCTGGGTCATGGAAATATAAACATTGAACTACAGTCTCCACTAACTGGTATAAGGACATGCAGCAAGTTGGAAAATAGTATTGAGCCACCGGACAATCAGGTCACTACTGACCAGATGAGATTGATCTAGGTACACAACTACAGCTATGAAACTACAAAGTCAAGAAATTAAAATGCAAGTAGTTGTTTGGGAAATTCTAGAACCTTTACGCTCCAGTTGCATATTCCTAGCCATTTCTAGTTCATATTTTCGCTTCCATTCAGCTGCCTCAGCTTGAGCTGAAGCCTTCCCTTCAGCAGCACGTCTCAAAGCCTTTCCAACAGCTGAAGCAAGCAGACAAGTGCATAAGCTCTCATGCATAGATTGCAATACCAAAAATATTGGAGCTGTTATCATATAATATAGCTACAATATTGAAAAACTCTTACTTCTCATAGCTTCAGAGAACTCCACAAGATGCTCGTCTATTCCTTGGAGAGGTTGCTCAATAATTTCCTGTACGGCCTTCTCTGAGCAGAAAAGGGAAAGTGAATCTGAACCTCCATTTTTATGCAATGAACAGGAAACACTTCCATTTTCATGCGATGAGCAGGAAACACTTCCATTTGCATGCAATGAGCAGGAAACACTTCCATTTGCATGCAATGTGCAGGAAACACTTCCATTTTCTTGCAATGAGCACGAAACACTTCCATTTTCCTACAAGTAGCACAAGGAAGGTAAGCAACAGCATAATCTTAACACAAACCAAGCATTATATCACAGAAGCACTAAAAAGTACACACAAATTTAGAATGAGCGCGAACACAAGGGCTTGCCCCCAGGATCAAAGCGCACTCTGAAGGCTATAAATCATGCTCGGGAGACCTTCAAATAGAAGTAAAAGATACACTGTTAAAATGCCTTGAATTTATCCTGCTGGTTGAAGAATTTGGTGGATGCCCACTGCAACCTAGTTCATCCCACCAATTGTTCTTTGTTTGTATGATAAATAAACACCATTTCTGACTGTTGGGCCTGTTGGCTATTAGTGTATGATCTACCGTGTACTTTTCTCCACATCTTAATGACTTGCTTCCTATGCTTGTGGGGGTAACCAACATATTTATGGTGAACCAAGTAAACATTCTATTCTATTATGTTCTTATCTTTACATTCTTTGTTGCCATATGCAATCGTCCTGGTTCAAATGTCCTTACAAAAATACAGGATATCCGCAAACATTGAGATTTCCTGCTATGTACACCTAATGGCCACCAAGGCCATATATAAAATCACCTCCAACATTCTTGACCCAAGAGAGTTTATATCCCAACAAGAAGGATGCAAAACACGTTCTCCAAGAGAGTGAAAAAGAATTCTAGATATTAGATGGAAACCTCCAGGAGTCTTGAGAATCCTCAAAACACTCTACCCAGTTATTGAATATATGCTCACTGCAGGATTGGCGTATCATTTTTATATGGACCAAAAGCCATCCAATAGACAAAATGCAAAGCCCTTTAATGTATACACATGCCTTCCACACCAAACCATATGTGCATGGCTCTCTTTCTACATTGCTCTTCATGCCACACTCTTCACCTCACCTACCATTCTTTGCTCATTCCTACCTCCAGCAAGAAGATACCAACCAATATTTGCTCATTCCTATTCTTGCACAAATCATCATAACGGCAATATAAACTAATTAAGTGATCTAACAGCAAATAACACCTACAATCAACTCTTTCTTCCCCATACTAATCAAAATTTCCATTCAAGCGCAATTACCCATGTTCCAAATTCACCTAAACTAACCAATTAAGCATCCTAAAAAATGATCTTTAACTTAAAAGACCAAAACTTCAAGCTCAAATGCAATTTAAACCTAAAATCATATTATTACATTATTACATACACAATTACCATGGCGCAAATTCGCCAAAACCATCTAACTAAGCATCCTAAGTTCCTAACTATATGTTTTGACTTGAAAGACACAATCTTTAAGCTCAAGTTGCTAAATAAACCTTAAATCATAATATTACATACACGATTACCATTTGCAAATTCACCAAAACTAACTAACTAAGCATCCTAACTAAATGTTGTAACTTAAAAACAGAATCTTTAAGCTCATTTTTTGCAACATAAGCCTTAAAACATAGTATCACATACACAATTACCATGTTGCAGATTCACCAAAACCAACTAATCAAGCATCCTAACTAAATGTTGTTACTTAAAAGACACAATCTTTAAGCTCAATATCTGCAACACAAACCTTAAAGCATAGTATTACACATTCAAATACAAAATGAAGTAAAAGAACAATTAAAGAAAGCTGAAATCCTACCTCCCAACAAAACCCAACATAGAAAAACCTTAAATCATACACAAAGACACACATTTTCAGCTCTTTTTTTGCAACATAAACCTTAAAGCATAGTATATTACACGTACAAACACAAATTGAAGTAAAAGAACAACAAAACAAAGCTGAAATCCTACGTCCCAACAAAATCTAAAATACAAAAACCATTAAAAATCCAAACTCACAACAGATTAGAGTAAAAAGAACAACAAGTTCTAGCTGAATTCCAACCTCCCAACAAAACCCACATATAAAAACCATTAAAAAACCAAACTTGCAACAAATTACAGTAAAAGAACAACAAAGTCTAGCAGAATTCCAACCTCCCAACAAAACCAACAAACAAAATCTTTTAAAAATCCAAACTTGCAACAAATTACAGTAAAAGAATAACAAATTCTAGCTGAATTCCAACCTCCCAAGAAAACCAACATACAAAAACCATTAAAAATCCAAACTTGCAACAAATAACAAACATAATAAAGACAAGAAACAATAAATGTACCTGAGGAGGAGACATTTTTAGATTGATTGATCAAATGTAACAACCTTAACCCAATCAAAGTAAAGAAAGTGTGATTTTTGTCTCTCTAACACATCTCAACTGTCTTTCTTTCTTTGTGATCACCAAGAATTAAGTAGCTGCAACATTTTGGGAACTAAATTAATATTTATAGACACAAATTTCAAGTGGGTCCCACACAAAAACATGTAAAGTGACTTTTTTGATGACTTTTTGAGAGTTAGTTAGTTAACTTGTGTAAGTTTATTTGATTTTGTTTTCTTTTTGGTTGATAGAGTGAACAAAGGAGAAGATGGTGAAGAAATTCTTTTTGTGATTGGTCAACTACTATTTAATATTTATGTAGGATTTTTCATGGGGGTCGGTGGAGATTTAGTATAAACACATCGTATTATGGATTTGCGACACGTGTTGCGATTAAGGTGACGATGAGTGAATTCGCGAGTTTGTGATTAAGTGTATTGTTCATAGATTACCTTATAATGAGACCGTTTTTAAATATAATATCGCTTTATAAGCCACATTAGTGTTGATTATGATTTAAATTGATTTATGAATCGTCTCATGGGCGTTTAACTATTTAAGATAATATTGTAAAATATAAAAATGTACGAGTATAACGACTTTTCCGTAAAAGAAAAAGAGAGGGAGAATGAGAAAATGTGTGAACTGTATAAAGTTTATAAGGATTTTCTAACATATCAAATTGATGCTTTTATGGTGTAAAGTTTATAAGGATTTTCTAACATATCAAATTGATGCATTTATGGAGTTTAATTTCTTAAGAGTTGTATGAAGATACGAAAAAGATTGGATTGATTACTCTGTGTGGGAGGAGTTGGTGGCAATGATGGCATATTATTAGGAAGAAAAGTGTCTAAATTCCCATCTTGTTGTAGTAATAATAAGATGGTATTATTCAACGAAGATCTAGCTTACTGCCTACCTAATGATAGATACTAGTTGATTCAATAATGCACCAACTGTTTTGGTGGATTAGGATGAACCTAAGTTGGCTTCGTTTCTGGACAAGATAGATTTTGATTAAACATTCAATGAGATGATGGATATGTGCTTATGTTATTTCTTGGTTGCATTTATTTCGTCGAGTTTGACACATATCTGCTCATATGTGCTCTAGCTTCGAATCTTGTATATCAGAGTACACAAATTAATAAATGGACAATTGAAATCAGCTGTAGTCAATTTAAAGTAGTCACTTTTTGATACAACTTTGTGACTATACCGTCTAATTTTAGCTTAATATTAGACGATTTCATACAAGACTTTGTGATCAAAATAGACATGTTAAGAAGACTTTTGTTTTTCCTTGTAAACAAGAGGCAAAACCTCACAAAAATAATCGATTCTAACAACACATGTAATGTGATAGTGGGCCTAAAATTGGGGCGGATCTAAGGGGTACTGATGTAGACTACGACCCCGCCATCATTCGAAATTTCCTTTACTATTTGATGATTGACTCCTTTAATAAAAAAATTCCTTGATTAAATTGTAAAATCTAGTAACAACAAAAAAAATAGTAGTGTTAATACTAATCGGCCCCCTCGGAATTTTTTGTTGGCTCCGCCATTGGCCTTCAATGTAATGACCGACTAGAACTGGGATTAAAATTATAGTAAATACTCCAATTTTCTTGGAACTATTTTCGCTTCAAGCAATTTCTAAGAAAACTAAGTTAAAATTACTAAAATAAAGATCTAATGAACATTTTACAAATTGAAAATCTACAACATGATAACTATAGCATGTTAAAGAGAAAAATGATACGAACTCAATTTTTTTAATAATGAATTCAAATGACTTTTGAAAAACTACCTAAAAAAGGAAAAAACAAAATTTAGTACATTTTTTTATAGGTAAATTTAGTACTTGAGTGTTTGATAATCTCCCAAACAAAATAGTGTCCCTTGTCTACATCGCAGAACACGAGGGTGAGATTTCATTTGATTTACTTTCTTAAGTACTACTCGACGCATTAGTGCATTACTTCTCTAGAAGGTCAGCCATGACAACCGATATTAAAATTGTCAATACTCTTTTGTCGTTGCTACTCAAGTCTTCTGTAAAGTAACACTATCCAATTTGACAAAACATGTCATTTTACAATGACTTCTTTTTTCTTTCCTTTATTTATTCTTTCTTCTTTTCCATGCTACGTCTCACTTTCCAAACGATGCATGAATACTGAACACCTTCATGCACTTTTATTTGTGCTTAATGCATCACAGGCTCACAGCGCGTTTTTGACCAGGAATATGTTCAAGTTTTCCCACGTAAACGGGAGGAAGGGACTTTAGAATACTAGTTGACCTGCCTCCATAATGTCATAGGAGTACCATTCAAAACCAAACGACTACTGACCCCTTCACTTCATTCAACCCCAGCCACTTTGGGTACTGATTTTCACCAAAACATTACAGTGGCAACTGAAAGACCAGAAGGTCTTTTAAGTGGGTTGGTGAGTCAAGCGTAGATGTACTAGCATAGCTCAATCAAAAGGTGAAGATGGTAACAGCTCAATCAAGTAGAAAGTAGAAACCCCTAGCTCAATTCGGCGTAGTCTTTGTTTGTAACCTAGTAGTGAGATTTGGTCTCAAGTACTGTCGACTTTGAGCTGAGTATAGCAACTTCGTTAACAAACCCACCTATCACCAACACAGATACCCAAAATTGCACAGATCTCATACGCAACGAGCACAAAATAATCACTGTGGACAACTAGACACATACATATGTACGTGAATTTGACTCACATCGTGGCATCAAGAGGGTATATTGCACTAAGGAACAGATAGTTGTTCAAGAAAAAGTATGCGGTCACATATATGAGACCTGAGGCAAACATAATTTGTGACAACAGAGCATGTACTTACACTCACTCAACTAACAAGAAACCCGATTCATCATAGTCAAGCAAAAAAGCATGCCTTATATCGCAGTGACAATGGAAGAAAGTATAATGTGACTACAATTCCAAAGACTCTACTTCCCAATGAATACATGTGTACTGTTTCATAGTGGTGTAATACTATGACTTATGATATAGCCTTGCTGCTATAGCCTACAGCTAAGCAAAAATCTCCGAAATTCCTGGCAAATCAGTACAAAAGGTAGTTACCAAGATGCTTTTTTAACGCCCATCAACTCGCCTTTTGATGCCAACTCACGGAAGACAATACGAGACATCCGAAACTTCTTGTACACAGCATGAGCACGTCCAGTGAAGATGCAACGGTTCATAATACGATTGGTTGCACTGTTTCTTGGCAGCTTGGACAGCTTGTAACGGGATTTCTCACGCACGCTACTAGGAAGTTCTTGGTCTCTGCACATAGCTTTATAAAGCTTCCGCCTCAGCTCATATTTCGCTGTAAGCTGTCTACGATGGAAATCAAGTATGTTTCGTTTATCTCCAACATAAGCACCTACTCCGGTTGAAAACCCTGCAGAACGGGACAGATACCCACCATCAGAGACCTGTTCATCCTACTCAATACATAGCAAACAGACAGTCTATATCCTCTGCAGTCAAGTAATAAAAGTTAAGACAGACAAATGCTTAAATCTACTATTTACGAAGTATACTCTGACCAGCAGGAAAGATCTATTGAATTCATTAGACTAAACTTCAATGCTGCATGCAGAGATCTATCAGAACGACAAAATATATATAGCCTTACCTTCAATCAGCCAAGATAAAGTTGTTTCCGAAAAAATTTCAAAATATTACTGCAGCTACCATCCTATATAGTCCTACTCTTAATTAGCCAAGACTAAAGCCGGTTTCTGAATATCAAAAGCAATTTCGAAGAAGCTAAGTGAAAATATATAATCCCCGCAGGTCACACTGCAGCTAAAAATACGAAGAACTCTAAATTTAAGTTATAACTATCACCATTTCAGTAAAGAGTTAGCACTAGACAAATAATCAGCAGCACAACATGATAAACGATCAACGAAACACAAATTCACATAACCCAATGATCCACTACTTGGAGCATTGCAGCAAACAGATGGTACCCAATACCAACATTAAGGACACAAGCAAAATTCTCCAAACTCCGATCATTTCAACAAAGAGCTAGTGAGCTACTGACCAAATACCATCGTGATCAACATTACAATAGTAATCAACAAAATCCCATAATTCTCAATCACTATAAGCATCCAAGCAACTGTACAGAAATTCTTTTGGTGGGTCTATCGGAAACAACCTCGCTACTAATCGTGTTAAGTTAGGAGTAAGGTAGCGTACATCTTGGACCTCCCAAACCCTACATTTCACTGAAATTCGAGTTATTGTTGTATAAGCATAAAAGCAATAACTAATCCTAACAAAAAACATAAGTTTCAATCACTGATTCTCACAGGCATTTCCACAAACACTTGGTGGGCACTCATAAAACAACTAACATTAACAAAACCAACAAAAACCCACCATTTAATTACTATAATAAGCTACCAAAATCAATAGAATGAGATATTTAACACGAATTAATGCCCTAATTGCAGAATATAACAATTTTATTCACCTCTAAAAGATTGGAATTTGGGAAGAAATGTGGATATATAATCAGGTTGAGGAGCTAGTGATAATATTGGAGATTTGCCCAGAAATTTCCCAATTGCCCTGAACATTTTTGTATCAGACAAAAATTAAGGTGTGTTTAGGATCTGAGAGTGGTAAATTTGGGGAAAATGTTAGGGCAAAATACCGGGAAATTAAATTTGGAAAATTGGGTAATAAGAAGGATGATCAATATGGAAATAATTGTCCAATGGATCAGGTTGTCTGTTGGATGTCAACCCATTAGAGTACAAAATTGGCCCATTGGTTAGCCCATTGATATTACCAGATGGCCTGGCCCAAAATTTAGCACCCCGATTGTTATCGTGAGTCCTGAGAGCTGGCAAACGGGTCGAGTCGTGTCAGATATAAACAAGTCAAAACTCCATTGTTCAAACCCAACCCATCTAATGTTCATATCGGCTCTACTT
The DNA here is from genome assembly GCA_901111285.1 of Corrigiola litoralis. Classification (NCBI taxonomy): domain Eukaryota; kingdom Viridiplantae; phylum Streptophyta; class Magnoliopsida; order Caryophyllales; family Caryophyllaceae; genus Corrigiola; species Corrigiola litoralis. Next base: position 6,397 of record CAAKMY010082344.1, on the reverse strand, counting down.
AAATGGGTTGGAACTACTTGACTTGAATCCCCTTTTTTTTTTAGGTGTCACCGGGTATTCGGGGTGTGTCACTTATTGGGTGAATCTATTCTAAATTAAATGCTTATGGTTATAATTCTTAATTTTGCTTTAAATGGGCGTGAATTTTCTTGTATTTAGAGAGTGAAATGTCATATTGAATTTCGATTACACCAAAACACTTTTTATAATAAATGGGTTGTGCAAATCGGGTTTTTGTTTTGCACCCAAAACCAAGCCTGACCCATTTAATTGCATGTATTGAGTTAGTTGACCCAATTACTTAAATGAGTCAATATCCTTTGATCCAAAATCGCTAATTTCGTGTCGTGTTTGTATTATGTTGAGTTTGTATCGTGTTGTTTGGTTGTGCCACTTTTAGTTGATTATCGTCTTAACTATATTGTTTAGCTTGTAGAGATGATGGAGATATGCGGCCTACTATTTGAATTATATCCGTGACCACTTTCTCACAACGCACAACATTTTACCACGATCCAAGGATAAATGGATTATCAATGTGAAAGGGTGGTATTGTGGTAACCACCAAGGATTTTGTACGATGATCCAAAATATTAAGGGTTTTGATGATTCGTGGCAAATGGGTGACTACCAATATAATAACTACCGGGTGAGTGCATATAACTTTGACAACAATTATAATAGGGGTTTTAACCAAAAAATGAAAAATTATAACAAGAGTAGCACTTACAACTCGTTCGGTATACTAATGGGATTGAGAATAGAAGTTGGACAAGGAATTTAAGTAGGAAATTGGGAGGGGGGGGGGGGAATTTAGGTGGGATTTCATCAAATACAGTAATTCTAACTCTTTTGTTTGGTATGTTGGATTGAGAATAAAATTAATCAATTTACTTATATATCTGTTTTTAAGTGAGAGTGAATGGTTAAGATGGGTAGATGATTGTTTTAAGTGGGGGTATCTAAGTAATTTAAAGTGTGAGAATTAATTCATATCCAATTACCAGCCCTTCCTCCTGGTAATAAATCATTGGGAGTTGAGCCTCCCAACTCCCATCCCCAATCCCAATCCCTCTCAACTCCCATTCCCCACCTAAACCAACAAGGGACTAAGGGAGTTTACTCTGTTGGGAGTTCAACTCCCATTCCCAACCCCAACTCCATGTAAACAAACAAGTTGTTATGGTTAGACTATCTTACGAAACAATATGGCGTCCTACCCGACTTGAATCCAAACTAAACCGAATGGTGAAAAAAAGTTATGTCTAATTAAACTTAATTACAAATAATAATAAGTTATACCACATAATTATTTTTTGGACGGAGATTTCCCACCGGTGACCAGTGTTATATATTTTTGACAAAAATGTAAAGATAGTGTTATTTCACCAAATTTTCGGAGACGGTACTATTTTTGTTTGATGACCCAAATATGGAAAGTATTATTTTCATCATTTATTCCCATTATGGTAAGAAGGTCTTCACCCAAATATGGACATAAAACCCAACTTGACTCTCTCAGTGTTTTCCCTCCCAAATTTCAATCCCAATTACAAAACCCTAAAATTCCCAATCAATTTTCCCTCCCAAATCCCAAAACCCTAATTCACCAATTTCCAAAACCCTGATCACTCAATTTCCAATTAACAACCATGGAAACCCTCCAAGATGCCTACAGAGACGACGACGAAGAACCCGAAACCCCCACTCCTGACCCACCCTCCGAACCCCGACCCGACCCGGAAACCCAATCACCCGGCCCATTTGCCCATGCCCAGCCCACCATCCTGCCCGACCCAATACCCGGCCCGGTGGCTGTTGATTTAATTGATAACCCACCAATTGCCGAGCCGGAACCCGAACCAAAACCAGAATTATTGGCTGTTGAATTGGTGGAAGCCGAAAGCGAGCCGAAACCCGAGTCAATGGCTGTTGAATTGATGGAACAGGAACCGGACTTGATGACTGCTGAATTGGTGGACACGGAAAGCGAGCCGAAAGCGGACTTAATGGCGGTAGAATTGACAGAACCCGAAAGCGAGACGGGAAAGACTGACCCTTTAGGGTCTGAAGAGGTGTCATCGGATTCCATCTCCGACGAAGACGAGGAAACCCCGGCTCACAAGAAGCAGAAACACGACTCAATTGTAGAAGAAATCGACACCCCGGATGCGGCATTGGCGACTCCAACCAACGGTATTGGTGTGGCGAAGAAGGTGTCGTCGAAGAAGAAGAGCAAGAGCGGGAATAATGTTTGGACGAAGCCTACGTCGAGGAAAGGAAAGAAGAAGGCGAAGAATAATGGGGGGAATCATCAGAATAACAACAATGTAGCTCAGAAGACGGAGGATAAGGTGATGATCACGCCAATACCGAGGTTTCCGGACAAGAATGATGATGCTGAGGGGTCAAGTGTGTGCCTTTCGAAGGTGTACAAGGCGGAAAAGGTGGAGTTGAGCGAGGATAGGATGAGTGCCGGGAGTAGTAAGGGGTATAGGATGGTGAGGGCGACGAGAGGGGTGAGCGAGGGGGCATGGTTTTTCGAGATTAAGGTGGTGCATTTGGGTGAGACGGGGCATACGAGGCTGGGGTGGTCGACGGAGAAGGGGGACTTGCAAGCGCCGGTGGGGTATGACGGGAATAGTTTTGGGTATAGGGATATCGACGGGTGTAAGATACATAAGGCGTTGAGGGAGAAGTATGGAGAGGAAGGGTATAAGGAAGGGGATGTTATTGGGTGTTATATTAGCTTGCCTGAAGGGGAGTCCTTTGCACCGAAAGCGCCTCATTTGGTTTGGTATAAGGGGCAGAAGTATGTTTGTGGTGCCGATTCTAAAGAGGAGTCTCCGGTTATGACTGTTCCTGGTGCGTTTGTGTTTTCGTAAAATTTATCGAAGTTTGAATGTTTCGAGTTCCTTTTCTACCTGCCTGATAGATGATTTTGCTGTGGAATCATATTACTATGCATATGTTGTAGTTTGTGTTATTATGCAATTGTATTGAGGAAATCGTAGGTAGGAGGTCAAGTGAGGACAATGTGTGCCGAAGTTCTCTTCGAATTGGTTTGAAGTGGATATATTACACGTGTTGAGGTTGTTGAACTTGATATGGAGACTAGGCAATATAATTTGATAGACACAGCATTGTTTTTTGTTGGTTGATTAGAAACGTGCTTGTAGAATGGGAGAATTATGCGTATTTTGTTTGTGTTATGGCTAGGTCTTGAGGAAACTGTTGCTAGGAAATTGATTAAGAACAGAACCTGTCTTGGTATTTCTTTGTGAGGTGACTTGAATTGCTTCTTTGTGTTGTGGTTTGGTTAACGATGTTAGTAGGAAGAGGACACGACTTTAATATGTGTTTGTATCATGATATATGTGGTTCTTATCCTAAACAGATCATCTTTTCTGTTCTTTGTTAGTTGTGTTACTATCCAATGTTTTTGTTTTGTTGGGTTTTCGAATTTGTTTGTGGAATTGAGAAAACTTTGAATTGAGAAAAATGTGTATTGTTTACTCTTTGAATTGGTTTGAACTCCTTAAGTTACGACTGCTGGGACATTGGTTAGTATGAATTATAGACTATATGAATTCGGTTAAAGGATTTCATGGATTGTTAAATTTTTGTTTTTGATGAGCTGGGTATTCTTTACTAAATCCCATAAGCATTGTTATAGTGCAAACAAAGTAGATGAGAATAATTACGCAGCAGAGTCATCAGCAGACAGCTGAGATAGTGAAAACATCCCTTGCACTGTAAAAACTAACTTTAGTTTGATGTGTAGCTATGTACCGATTTCTCGATCTATGTGCTATTGCACCCACATGGCATAATTTGTATGAGAGTGAGATATTACCAGGAAAAAGTAGAAACCTTTCAAAAATTATGGGTGATGCTGTGATTGTTGCTTGGTTATAATAACTTGTCCTGGTAGGGTGATTCTGACAAAGCTGACTCAATCAACTGTGTCTTTCTACTTCCCCTCCTCCCCTGTCTTGTTTTATGGGAGAGGGGTGGTGGAGAATGGATAGAAAGATCACTTTGGAGGTTAATGAGCTTCAACATGGAAAAGAAAAAAATATGTCAGTTTATGATGCGCTTGTGATGAGTTGTTGGTGTTATCTGTTGTGCATCATATGGTGTTATGTTCGGTAGTGAGGCTGAATTCGGTCTTTAGTTATGTTTTCTTTTAGCTTTTAGATTGACTAGATGCAGCAGGGTTTAAAGTTGTTGATGAATAACTAGATTTGTTAGCTCCAAATCTTTTAAACTGTTCTACTTGTCCTGTAATGTTTGGAGAAGAAGAAAGTCTTCTTTTTCAGGCTGCTGTAGTGTTGGAGCTTACTTTACTTCCAAAGTATTGTTCATATGTATGATGTTGCGGTATGGTCTCCCATTAAATCAACAGTAAGTGTTTAGTGGGGAGCTGTATCGTATTCATGGACCTTATAAACAGGGGGACATATGTTTTACCAGTGAGTCACCTTGTTTGTTTTTACTCAATGTTTTTTTTGTACTTTGCGCAGTTTCTTAGTTTATGCAGTAGGAGACTGCATATGATTTTTCTTTTCTTCCTGATTGCAATTTCAGATAATAACTTATCTTTGTTTATCTCAATGGTGCAGGAAGTGAAATATCTTTTTTTAAGAATGGCATCTGTCAAGGAGTTGCTTATAAGGATCTTTGTGGTGGCCGTTACTATCCAGCTGCATCGATGTATACTCTTCCTAATCAACCCAACTGTGTGGTTAAGTTCAACTTCGGTCCAGATTTTGAGTTTCTCCCTGCTGACTTTGAAGGCCGTCCTGTCCCGAAGCCCATGATTGAAGTTCCTTACCATGGATATGACAATCGAAATGAAAATGGTGTATTGGATGAGAACAAACAGTGAGATGTTAGCTTAAGCATGCTACATGTTATGTAATAGAGGGGTTGGGGCTCTTTAATCCATTTTATGTTCCTGCTCTCTAGATCTTTGAAGGAAATAGATAAGTCTTGTAGAACTCTCTAGGTTACAGAGAATGAGGATGTACTATGATGAATCATTACTTAATGTGTTCTCATGATGAATATTAATGGCTTCAGTGTATCCTTGCTACTTGAACTTGTCTTTTTATGCTTTTTTGGTGATCGACTTCATAACTTGTTGAGCAGTTACTTTTGATTCTATGATCTGAACTTGGAACACTGGTTTCAATTGTAATTACCTCAAAGGTCACTGTTATTTATATATAATCTACCATCTCCACAAGGGCTACTGGATCAGAACTACTGTGTGCTTGTGTTCGCCAGCAACACCAACTTGATCAGTAACAATTTTCCCTGCTTAAGAACAACAAGATGGTTGGATCATGGCATCATGGAACATGGCTAAATAACTATCCACTTTAGTTGAAAACTGTAGATCCCGTTTATGGTTGTTTTCTTGTTTTTCACCTTTTTTCTCAGAAAATTTGATATCTACCAATGCTTGCAACATGTGCCTGTAGACTATCAAAAATGGGAATAGCTCTCAGGTTAGCTAAGCCTGTTTCAGTTTTTATTGATTCTTTGTGTATCTTAAGCCCTTCTGTCCTTTTTCCATATCTGCAGGCTAGTTGCAATGAATTTGAGCAAGACTCATGCCATCCATCAAGTGAGATTTGCATTGGAGTACAGTATAGCCAAAAGCCAATGAGTGGAGGAGTCTTAATCATCATCTCGTCTTGGTGAGTGAATGTCTTTGTTAAAGCCTGTCTTCCTTCTCAACTCATGCAGCCTTTCTACCGATCAGCTTTTAGTCAAAGTCTCGCCTTGGATTCTTTCAAAAAAAAAAAAAAAAAAAACAAACTTTAGCTGCTTCCTCTTCTGTAGTCTGGGCTAGTAGTTGGCTTACTGAGTTCTCCAAGCTCATAGTTTTTTTTTTTTTTTTTTTTTTTGAGGGCAAATAAGCTCATAGTTAAAACTATTAACACACGCAACTTCAGATAAATAAGATGTATAAAATTCAGAACCAAAG
>CAAKMY010082323.1:0-10681 GCA_901111285.1 Corrigiola litoralis | reverse complement strand
ACACCCGACCCGAAGCTGACCTGACCAAACCCGACTCATTTACCCGAATTGACACCTTTACGTCTAAGTATCACACTTGCCACCATGAGAGAGAAAGTTTGATGGAATTTTTTGCAAAGGGAATATGATCATGCACAATTGCATAAAGAGGTCTGTATTGAAAATTACTATGTATAAAGTATATTTCGAAAAGCTGCAATGAAATATATATCATAATTTTGATACATTAGACTTTATAATTTTATAATTAAGCAATTTTTCATGTTTAATTTTAATGTTACCCTTTCCAATTATATCATACTATTATTAAAACCAAACCAATATATATAACTTGAAAAATATAATAGCTTTGGAAATACATAGTATTAATGGATTTAGTCCTAAAGTATATTTCAAAAAGAATGTAATGATATATTTCAAAAAAACAAAAGAATGTAATGATATATGTAATATAAATTTCCAATATACAAAGTTAAACTTATAATCAAGTATCATAAAAAAAAAAATGGTATAACAAACATACTAGCTTATTGTATGATATTTATACCCAATTAATTAAAGACTCCTTTAAAAATTGTTTATCTGAATGTACTCCAACATTATCAAAATATTTAAAGACTCATTTAAAGGTTTCACTAATGTGGAGCTCGGAAACACCCCCCTTTAAATATGCCACAAATTCTTAGTAAAGACCATCTCTTTTTATTGTAATAGTCAAGTTCTCTGTAAGCTATCTCCAACTCCTTTCTAGCCCAATTCAAACTAGAAATATACTATCTTTATATATTAGACGATTAGTTGTTCAGCGACTCTAATTAAGAGCTCTAATTAGTGAATTGTTTGTAAGAAAGAAGCTCTAGCTTTATGTTTTATGATGTGTAAAAGATTGAGCGTTCCTAAAGCTAAATCACATATACCTTTGTTTGGCCATCATGTAAAAGTAATCCGTCTCTTCAAAGACCAACTAATACATTTCAATGGCAAAACATCATGCTGTAATTCACAGGAAAAACGCAAGCAACTAAATTTAGGCTAATACTGTCATCTTTATTACTGAAGCAACAAGATCACATCATCACCAATCCCAATTGAAAGCTCTGCTACAGATAACAAACCGTCCCAGGCAAAACAAAAACCCCATAAGTGGCCAAGAGCTTCAACAATAGCAACCAAAGCACGCGCTACACAAGACCCCTATTTTTCCATTCATGAAACAAAAACCAAAAGACGCATGCGCACTAGTATTATATGGGTCTCATTCCATCACATCACCTTTCAAGCTGCTTAAGCATCAGCAAACCTACAAAGAATTCCAAATTAGTTAGAACACTCCGCCTGAGATATATGCTGTTACAATTGCACATTAGGTATGGACATAGCATTGAGCATACCCAAGTTCGGACAGCTTCAAATGAGCAGCAGCATAGTCAGCAAAGAATGCATCCTCATCCTGATGCAGAAAAGGTATGAAACATCATGTCAATGTATTAGACCACATATTTTCCTCTTCCCCAATTATATGATCTCAAAATGAAAATTAATTAAGACAGGCTCCTAGATACAAGTACGAAAACTGGACTGTAACTCCCCACCCTCATAAAACAGTATTGCACAGTGAATCCAACTTGTGAACTACACACAAGAAGAGAAACCGTGCTGAATCTTCTCAACCACATCCATATGTGATTTACGACTGTTCGAATTATGATGCCAGCAAAACTCTATCAGGGATGGAAATTTAAGTTCTGCTTAAACCAAAGCTAAGAGTAAAAACATACGGCAGCATATTTCTCAACCAATGGGCGGAAAGCAGGGTCTGACAGAAGAGCCTTGTCAGAAGGCAGCTGCAAGAGACCTTCCTTCTCACCACTCAGAAGCTCCCTGACACCAATTAGGGAGAACGGATGAGTGGCATGTTCAAATATATAAAGCCATGGAAGAACTGAAGAACATATCAAACTATCAACAATTAACTTACTTGAAGTAAGAATTGTCGAAAACCAGAGGGTTGGAAGTCCAAGCTCCCTCAAAACCAGAGCGGTCCTTGTGACACCTTCCCTGCCAGATTAACAAAAAATTAAAAATGGAAACCAAGGTTTATCGTGAAACAAGAGTAACAGGATGATAGAGAGAAACACACCAATGTGTGGGCTCCAGAGAGAGCAACGATGTCCTGGTCACTAAGACCCATCTGCTTAACGAACACATCCCTCAGGTGGTCACTTCCTGCATAGGTTCAGGAGCAGACTAAGAAATCACAGCCACACTCCCGCAGCTCATACATCCTTGACAAACACCCTAAATGACATTCTAAATGAAAAATCAAATAACAAAAGCAGAAAACCGAAAGCTGCTGAAAAGTGTACCCTTTGTGGCATCAGGGAGACGGCCTTCCTTTGGTGGCTCTTCTTTGTCCTGGTGTTGAATCAATATAGGCAATGAATTAACATCAAGAATCTCATGTAGAAAAAGGTGAACTGAATACTACCAAATACCAACAAGAATTCCAACACTACATCCAATTAACAAATGGCAGGGCCACATTCATCATGATAATAATACTTCAAATAATGATTCAGATGCACATCAGAGGACAGGGCCTCCTAGCTGAAAGAACTTACAAATCAAGACCAATTTCTCAGGGCGAGCGTCGTAGGTTTCTAGATATACAACCCTCCCCCGAATATACTTGAGAGAATGACGTTTTCAAGAGAAAAACAGGATTTCCTCTCCAACCCAATGAACAAGAATATACATACAGAAATAAACATCCGGAATTTAGCAACAACCAAATAGTTTTTACAATTGGAAAAAAAAAATTGGCATTGGTTTATCAAAATCTAGCAGTATTGAACAATGAAAGAAATCATCCCCAGCTAATCATACCATGAAACTTTGCACTATTGCATCTATACATGTCATCAGCCACAACCAATAAGGTATATTCCAATCATACAAAAACAATGGCTAATAAGCCATAGCAAAGCAGGAAACATAATTATAATCGTCCCAAGAGCTAATAAGCAAACAAATGGTAGTATAAATTACAAAAGTATCAGCAAATTTGAGCAGTGACCGACCTCTCTCCCTGGGTGGAAAGGAATTTCAGGTCCACCAGTAATTTCAACAGCCACAATTCCAGCCAACTGCAAAGAATAACCAAAGCCATTAATCAGTATTACACAAACAGTCATACGATAAACGACATGGCCTGTTTCAAATGCTCTATACCTGGTGTAAGTCAGCATGAGAGATGTTGGGGAACTGTGCGTGAATGGGCTCCAGCATCCTGATCGCAATAATGATCCCATTGTTGGCGCCATGGTCTTGCTCTTCCTTAAACCTCATTGTTCCAAAGGGTCCTCCAGTCTTTGACTGCACATCAAAGGTACCAGCAGAATGCCATCTGCAACGTTTCCCACAAACCCATTAGTACACGAAAAAAAAAAAACAGAACTTCACCAGACTTAAGTTCATAGAAAACAAGGTCGCAAGTTATTCTTACGCGAGGCGCAGCATAAGTGGAGCACATTGCTTCTCGAAAATAAGAGCCCTGAGCTTCTTCTTGGCCTTTTCAATGGATTTCTGGTAATCCTCACTGACAGCAGGGTAGCTCTTTGCCATGGCTTGTGTTAGTCTAAATAACAAAGCATAAAATCATATAAGTAACTCATAATGAATACATCAAATAATCAGAAGTGTTAGTCTAAATAACAAAACATAAAATCATATAAGTAACTCATAATGAATACATCAAATAATCAGACTACCGACAGCGCCAAAATCTAGTTAATCATCATGTAAATCCACCTCAGGTTTGAACTGGGAGCAAAACCATCGTCCACAGTTCACATCACAAATAGATTACGAAGTTACGTTTGCAAGAAAACAAGCCAACTAAATAACGATAGTCAAGAATTAATTTGAACTGTTGGCATTCACTTGTAGCCATATACATTTCTCAAGAATTTTAAACATATAAATAATTCCGTCTGGAAAGTGGAAAGACGTTATACTTCTAAAAACAAATCTTTCATAAATATTATTAACAGTTTGAAACACCTATGAGCAAAAACTTGGGTAAGACAGTCCTACGGTAAAACATAGTGACGAATTATAGTTTTCTGGGTGAGCCTTCAAGATGGGAAGTGTAAAACTCACCCCGAAAACCTTAAAGGCTCACTCCATATAATAAAACGATGGTAAGTTATTCACATTAACATGTTACATTTCGCGCAAATTCGACAATAGCTACAGCAATGTTATAGCCTTTGAAAGGATCCTTACCATTAATAATAATTGATCAAAATCATCCACTAATTTTGTAAAAAGTCAAAACTAATCAATGGCTCATATTGAATATCAAAATATGAACGTCTATGATTTACTGATTTATGGTAGCAACAAAATTCTGTGCTATTTTTAAGACGAAGCTCACTAAGTTAAAATAACCCCTTTCTAAATTGGTCTGTCTTAACTTTTTAAGTTAACATAACGCCGTCCTCTCAGATGATCTAAAATGTGATGATCACCAACAAAATTAAAAAAAAAAAAACTAAAACACAAAATGATTGTTAAAAATCATCATAACTTGTTTCTACAGTGAAAAAACACAAGATCTATGAACAATAAAGTTGACATATAAGATCCACATTTCTTGAAGAAAATATCACAAAAAGTAAAAGTCAAACACATAACATAGCATCAACACTACTGGATGGTCAAAGTAAATCATGAAAAATGGTATGGATCTAATAAAACTTAAAAGATAAAGATTAATGAAACAAAATAATGACCTGAAGAAAAGAGGATGAAATGAAGGGCGTATGGAGGGCACAAGTAAGAAGGACAAGTGAAGGAGTAGAGTTTATAACGAGAGGAGGGCACGGGGTTTACGAAGGTTCTGGTGGGTTTATATGGACCGTTGATTTGACTCGTTTTGAGTAATATGTGTGGTTAGGATTGGACTTTGGTGGATGGAAGGCTGTGATTGGTTTGATGTAAGGGAGCTTGACTTTTCTTTTTTTGTTGTTTTTCTGCTTTAGTATGTGCCACGAGGGTGGGAAATATTGGAGGATTAGTGCGTGTTTGTGGGCTTTTGGAGTAGGTGGGTGGGGATTTGAAAAGTTTTTCGTTATGAAATGGAATTATTTGATGATTTGTGTGCCATGGGACATGCTACCATTTTGATTGATTTTATTCCTTTCTCATTGGTTTGATAAATTTGGGAGGAATGGTCTCTTGTTGTGTTCCTTTAAATGGTTGATATCTACGAAAAAGTTATTCTTTTTTTTTTTTTTGTCCGAAATGTGCGATTAAAGTCGTCGATAAGAATTGCTCAGCCTTAGTAGAAGTGGGTAGCGGGACTGGATGGACGCTTTGCTTTGTTCCAAAAGAGTCAAAGGCAAAGCTGCTCCTGGGCTAGCGAAGCTGCTTATCCTTCTCTTCTCCAGTTCCCTTCTAGCAGCAGCTCTCTGATGAGCGATAACTAACTGATAAGAAGATAGATTCTCCATAAATCTCATAATTAGGAAAAGAGAGCTCTAACTACTTGAGCTAGTTTTTTTTCTTAAAGTTATTCTTAGACTTTTTGTACTATGTTTAGACACATAGGAAAAAAAAAATAGTTTCAAATAAGAATAACTGAAAAGAAAAAATTAACGTTTTGGGGGTGTATTAGGCAAAACTAGGTGTTGTAGTAGCTATTAGTAGTGTTGGTAATGGTATTAGTAAAAGGTGATTAGTAATGACTAATCTTTTGGGGCAAGGTAGAGGGCAAATAATTAGGTACACCTGAGGGTACATATTCTCATGTCTAACTTAACATTTTTTATTTACTTTTGATTTTGTTTTTTGTAAGAAATACATAGAAGTACATACAAATATGCTTGAGAGTACATACTCTTAGGTGTGTGCAATAGATTTTGAGGTAGAGGGTTTTAGTTAAGAAAAAAAATAGCTACTTGTAATTGTAATAATTTTCTATATTGAGTTAGCTTGCTTAGCATGCATGGTCTTGGGGATGTTGTACATAAAACAATAATTCGAAATTAACTTTAATTATTGTCCTAAAGAGCCCCTTTGTTCTTTTTTTTCTAAGCCAAATGAGGGGCCTAACCCCAGAACAAAACCAAAAGACTAAGTAGTGATCATTCTAGGCCTAGCCACCCTAAATAGGTCCTCGCATGGCTCATTATAAGTAACCCATTTATTACCTTGAAAAATTTTTAAATTCGCAAAATCGTTACCTCCCTAAGACATGATCAACTTGAACAAACCATCCTTGTGCCTCCATCGAATGTTTGCACATGTTTACTTCATGGACATAGGCAACAAAGACTTCTTCGAACTCTCCCTGAATGATCTTAGCAATGACAAGTGAGTCAATCTAACTATCAACTTTAGAGCTTGCATCTCCTTGGCCAACAGAAGGCCACGCTTGAAAGCTAATAGCTCAGACTTGTTTTTCGAACAAAGCCTATGACGTTCCAGAAAAAGCCTTAAGGAACTTATCAATTTCATCTCGAAAGATACTTCCTCCTGCCTTACTCAAATTGCCAATAAATGATCCATCAACATTGAGAGTTATCCACCTAATTGGTGGAGGAGACCATCGAACACAAATCACTTTGTGCAAATGAACTGCACTGCCAAAAAACCCATTGTCCTTATCCATAGTCGCCTGAACTTCTTCTACCTTATTCCATATGAAAGAAATATGAGATGTGGGAAACTCCTATCCCCATCCAAAACATCTACTATTTCTCCACTTCAACAACCTCCAAATAGTAATTTAGAAGACTTTAGGCTAGTTATCTATTCCATGATAGTCTTCTTTAGCAAGATTGTTAGTAACTTATTCCTTAAGAGAAAGCGAAAAATTGGCAGAGGTGGCCAAATACCAAGATTAGCTTTCCACACTACCCGTGCCTTAGGGAAGTCTCTAAGGATGTGAACTATTGTCTCCTCATAAGCCAGGAAAGCTTTACATTAAGGGTTTTTAATTAACCCTTGTTTTGTATTATTCGGCTCATCACACTGTCATGCAAGACTAGCCATAAGAAGAGGCAAACCCTTTGCGGCAGCGAGACCCTACATGCCTTGTTCTGATCTAAATATGGCTCTTCACCCGATGGCGATTAATTCTCATAGCAGACCCAATAGTGAATTGACCAGCTAATGTATGATCCCAATAAAGAAAGTCTTCAGCATTTTCGTCCTGTAATAAATCAAAAGAGGCAATCGAATGTAATACTTCATGAGGAAGAAAAGCACCAAATAACTTCCACTTCCAACCAGTTTGCATATCCCATATCTCTCCAACAGTAACATCCTGAAGCCCTAGTGGCAAGGGAAAAGAGACAAAATATTCCAGTGTTTGCCATAGAGCCTAGGATGGCTCCGAAAAAGGGTATGTAAGCCACCTTTGCTTGCCGCATTGAACTGATACCCAAGCTAGCCTCTTTCTTCTTAATTAGCTTAGTAATTGTATCCCAAGCAACCAAACTCATTTTTCGTCCCTCTTCAGGCCCACCCTATAAGAACATCCTTGATTTGTGATTTAAAGAATCACAAACTGCTCGAGGAAGCTTAGCAGTCTGCATTTGGAACAACATCGAAAGTCGATTGCTCTTCCATCCAATCAGTCTCTTGTCGACTTTGTCCGAAATATTTTGAAAAGTTGATACTCAGCCATTAATTGTTGGCATTCCCAAGTACACTCCAAGAACATCCGTACAAGAGATTCCCAACTTCACAGTTGTATTGTAAATGTCTTATTCCATGGTGGTTCTAGAAAAGAAGAGACGAGCCTAACTTTTTAATCTCAAATTTGCTTCACTTACAATGTCTTGTTCCATGCTCTCTTGATCCCAATCGTCATAGGTAATTTTCATACAAATTGATTGATCTAATATCTTTGATATATCTATAATAAAGAAATAATCGACAAAGAAGATATGGATCTTTAAATGTAGCTTCACTCGCTAACTTTTCAATCACATATTTGCTTCACTCACAATTTAAAGAACTCAAGATTGCTTTGCTCACAATTCTAACGTTTAACATAAGGTTTCTTTCACTAATGATTTAAAGATTTTCGCCCAATTTTTAGAATTAAGGAAGAATAAAACACATGAAGTTTTACTCTAAAACTTCGATCATAAACTATACGTGTTAAGAACATTAGACGAGTATCTTATGTACGACTTTAAAACCACGACCAAAAGATATGCTAAACGATCTAGTATACTTACAAAAGAGTTTTCTAAACTAACCTGGACTAGAAAAACTCGGACTTTCCTAATTCGAGCAAAACAAATCTATAGCACATAGAGTTGCATAGGTATGTATACAGTCTAATCTACACAACATAGGCAAATTAGTAGATTTGCGTTTTTTTATGTTGCATGCCACTCCCAGTTCCCCCCCCCCCCCCCCCCCAAAGCTATCACCAGTGGGAAAACTTCCCCCGATCCACTCCTTCTCACCGCAACGTTACGCCAGCACACCACAAATTCATTGTAGAAACCTGACAATCAAATTGAGAACCAAATATGATAACCAATTCGACAACCAAACCCAACAACCAATTTGACAACCAAAAGGGATTCAACATGGGGATGGGGAAAGCAAGTTGCACTATAATAAGAGAGGCTGCAAGTGATGAATCATTCTTTACAACTGACATTATAAAACTTCTCTGTGAATTATCGTCTAGTTTGTATTATGGTCTGCGTCGTCCTTCATATAATTTTGAATACAGATAATACCTGATATAGTTCTCCATATCTATTTGTTCGGGTGAGGTTGTGTTGGTTGGTGACGTGGTAGCGGATGAAGTGATGTACAAAAAATATGGATATCTATTATAAATAATATGAATATCATGTAGAAACAATATGGATAATTGGTATAGGTTCTATCGACATTGATTATGTATGTACCTTTTCCATGTACTCAGGTATATAATCTGCGCCACTCCTAATTTATGAAACCTTATACAAATTGAAAATCCTTAAAATGGAAACCTTTCTAACTAAATAATTAAAAAACATAACGTCAAGTCAATTAAAATATGAACAGATGATAGTAATTAGTACGAATAAAACACGTCCAAAACAGGATATGTACTTATATATTTTTTTTGGGACAAAATTAGAATTATTTTATTCCATCCAAAAAAGGCTATCCATGAGCTGCAAAAAGAAAAAATTCTGAAGCAATACAACAGAACTCAAACTAAAGCAACCAACAGAGCAATAAAGCCCATAAAAAAAGATTATCTGTCTAACAGACTCTCTACAATAGCTGCCTCAGTAGCAGTTGTAGAACAATTGAAAATTCTAAAACTGACTATGAACTTGATATCAAAGACCAATTTCTCCATTCTGCTAAGCTATGAAGTTCCTCTCTTTCCAGATGGAGTAGATGGTAGCCAGAAATGCGCATCTGATGATATGTACTTATATTAGTGCAAACTGATATAACCAATCTAACTTGAAATGATCATAAATTCTTCTTTACTTATCTCCTTAAATCTCATGTGTCCTTGTTGGAATATCGAGAGAATAATTTTTGTTTCTTTAGCTAGTTTCATAAAAAAAATAAA
The DNA here is from genome assembly GCA_901111285.1 of Corrigiola litoralis. Lineage (NCBI taxonomy): Eukaryota > Viridiplantae > Streptophyta > Magnoliopsida > Caryophyllales > Caryophyllaceae > Corrigiola > Corrigiola litoralis. Next base: position 1,071 of record CAAKMY010082323.1, on the reverse strand, counting down.
GTAATTAAATTAGATTAATAAACTTACGAGAAATAAATAAATGACAACAGATAAAGTCTAGTAAACACGTACTCGCTCTTTCCCACAATAAAGTTTTCATTCTTTCTACGCGGTCTTTAGTGGAACATTTTGACAATTACTTCTGACAATTATATATAATTTTTTTTAATAAAAATATAATTAATAAAAAATGAAAAATAATAAATATGTCTAACATTATACTTCTTTATATTTTTTGATAAATTTGCGGTCAAAGTTTTGAAAGGTAGATCCGTAAAAAGAAGTGCAAACCTTATTAAGAGAAAACGAGAGTACGTGATACTATAAAATTTTCAAATTCAAAATACTTTGATTTATCTAATAAAATATGAAAGCTACTACGAAAACTACTGATCAAATATTATGATTAGTGGTTTGACTCAAAGTTACTCAAAAACTATGAAGGGGTGAAAAGAACTAATAAATTTTAGTAAATTACTTTAGCCATGAATTGTTAGCCATAGAAGCCAATACGGAGTACTCCTTTTGTCCCAATAGTTTTCTCCCATTTCATTTTGAACCAAAACTTAAGAAAGTGGGTGTGAGTGGGGTAGAAATGATTGGAAAACAGTTTTCAATGTAAATTAAGACCGATATGCAAAAAGTGAGGGTGTTTTTAATAAAGAAAGGTAGTGGATGGTGGGACAAGAGAGAAAAGGTAAGGGTGTTTTTGTAATTTGAAAAGGTAAAGACATTTCTTTTATAGAAACAAGGGGGACTTGTTAGGACGCCCCGAAAAGGAATATGGGGGAACCTTAGTACTTGGCAGTGGTGTCCAAAATCCGGCCCGGACGGGTAGAAGAACTCGACCGGACCGTTTGGTCCAGGCCAAACCCCAACCTGATGCAACCGGTTAGGTCCAAGGGTTTTTGACATCCGGTCCATTTTATGATCTAGAGCAAATGCACTGAAATATCAATTTTTGAAAATTTTTAGTAGGTTTTTTGAATGCCAAAGAACTTTTAAAATCTTATTTTAATGTTAAAAAATTGTTAAAGTAACCATTGTTGCAAAATTAAGGTAAATAAAGTC
>CAAKMY010082312.1:0-16230 GCA_901111285.1 Corrigiola litoralis | reverse complement strand
GCCTAAAGGAGAGCGATTTTTATCGCGACTTGAAGCCGGTATTAAAGTAATTCGGGTTGAATGTGTGTGCAATATTTCCAACAAATATCCCTTGATCTGAATCTGATTTGTTTAGTTAAATGGGTCAAGGATCTCAACCCTAACCCGACCCCATTAAATTTGGGTTGACCTGACCTGTTAACTCAATTAAGTTATAAAAGTAATTTTCCACATAACATATTATAATCAAAATAACCTTTATACCCAATACTTGACTAAATTAATAGACAGAATTATATTAAAATGCAATAAAGCTTCATATATTTAATAACACAAGTGTTTTGTCACCGAGGATTAAGTTTAGTATTTGATAAATTTTCCATAATTAGGCCGATTCTCAATTAAACGAGTTGTCGTATCGGGTTCGTGTTATAAGATGCCGACCCAAACCCGACCTATTTAATTTCGTGTCGACCCAATTAAATAAATGGGTCAAAAACGTCAACCCAAACCCACTAATTTCGTGTCGGGGTTCGTATCATGTTGTCGTGTCAAATTTTGCCAGCTCTAATCAGGACAAACCAAGTACTGTTCACAAAGTTTCAACATTCACAATTAATTTCAAACATCCATGTTCTTTTAGGTTCTAGTTCCGTGTAGGTATTGATTCCAGATACGGGACATGTAAACAAAGTTTCAGGTAGTTCATATGAACACAAAGTTCATGCGTTTAAGTACAGCCAATTGGTGTGAAAATACTGGATTTGGTTCCATGAGCTGCTTCAGCTCAATTAGTAGGAACAAATGGGGAAATGGGTATTATAAATCAATGCCCAGATTGGCGCAGGACAGGAGACACTGACTGACTGACACAGGCAATAAGCGGCTCTGCTAATATGGGCTTATAAAAACCTATGATCTGGAAGCAAAAATGATACTTTTTGATAAGCTCAACCTACATTCCAGTCTATTTTACAAACACTGATCGAGTATTGCAACTTTGCAGGTTATGTATGAGCATGACATGCTTAAAAGCCCAACCTCAACTCTCTGCCACTAATTACAATTTACAAAAAGGACAGCGCCTAACTCAGATGAATCGCCAAAAGTATTAGATTCATTACAAGTATCTTTGTCCATTTAAAACTGGAAGATTTTCCTTCGAAAGTAGAGTATTAAATGATCAAGTGATTCAAGTCGAAGCATATCTCCCGACCTACATTTAAACTGCCAAAAATCGTCTCACATAGATTCTATCTTTTTAAGGATCATATCCAAGTACATTTATCTCATTGAACTGAACATGAGTATGGAAGTAGACGAGTATCGAGTTGCTAAAGAATATCCTGGTTCAGATGTAAAGCATGCCCAAAAACGGTGTGTGGACTGTGCAGATAGTAGAAAAGTACCCTAGAAACTTGTCTCAGTAAATCACCTCATACGTAGAACTTATGCATAACTTACTGATTTATTCATCTGTTCCACTTCTTGCTCAGACCTTTATATGTCATCATACAAGATAAAATACACAGAACCTTCCCTAACTAACAAAAAATGAAGATGATGCTAGATGTAAATTACAAATGCAATTCCTTGACCTACAACTTTACAACTACTAAATGGAAGGCAAGCAGCCTTCTCAGAAATAGCTTAGGACTATGTAGTTCAATTAAATACACAATTGACTGTTAACATAGTGAACATGCAGACCGAAAGTTCCGCCACAGGCAATCTGATAATTCGACAGTAAAAAGGACAATCGAAGATGAAAGAGGAACATGTGACTTCAAAGATAAAGCCCCAGATAACTTTGTCAAAAAGATGACCTCCCTACAAATTCCAAGCATAAACAAAATGCACCCTTTCTCTGAGCCTTCAACAAATCTTTTCGCAAATAAATAGAAGTGATTCGAATCCATATCCAAGCCATTAATTCCACTTTGTTTCAATGAACAATAAAACTATTTTGGATACGCAGATGCACAGCATGAATTTCCAGTTTTAGACATAGATAAGCAGCTTACATGTGAACTTTTCAGGTTCAGAAGGCTAAGATTGTTTCTCACAAAAACAAGATCCTCCACTCTTTCCACCCCCATCCTTCTGACATTTTCTCGACAAGGTAGACTGTCGCATGGGCCACTCTCTCTACATAACGAGACACTAGAAATCTGGCTCAGAATTTTTATAGCTAAAGTCTGCAGATGGGGTGTCTCAAAACCAAAATTCTCCCACCAAGCAACTGGGTCCATTTTATCTCTACACTCCACAGCATCTTCCTCTCCAAAGGATCCCTCTAATCTCCAAAATATACAAAGCTGTTCTCTAAGTAGACGCCTTACAGCACTTTCAGACTCGTATCTTTCTAGTGTAGCTTTCCAGCCCTTCATAAGAGTTTTATCCTTGCTCTGACCCCTACCGAAAAACCTAGGATTCAGCATATAACCAGCGGCATGAAGGGGTGAAAACAGTTCATCCCATCTACTTTCTATCAGCAACTCCATTTGGCTTAATGCAATGTCATCAATGCCCTTGCTCCTAACAGCTTCTAGTGACTGAACCCGCCAGTTATAAACATCACCCATGACAGATTTGTCGATATTGAACGTATCAAGTAGTCTCACAAAGGGTTCACACAGCTGCAACATCAACTGAGCCCTGCCCCAGAAATCATCCCCTAATATAGTCGCTTCACTACTGACAAAATCACCAGGAGTAGTAAGCTTCCATTGCTTCCACTCATTGGTCATAACTAATTCTTGCAATGCTTGCTTTATCTGATAAATATTCTGGACTAAACAATAAGAAGGCGCAAACCTTATAAAAAGGCCATCAGAATTCTCCTTAGAGTTGTACAAGACATAAGAGGAATAACGCTGGTACAACAAAATGACTTGCTCAATTCCCCTAGCACACAACACAACAGCTTTCATCCAGTCCAATTCAGCAATATCTTCCATCAGGACATGTATAGAATGTGAAGTGCAATGGGACCAGAATATACGAGGGAACTTTGACAATATAACAGATTCAAAAGCGCTGCTTGCTTGGCCAAGGTGGGTTATTATTTGAAGTACATTTCTGGGCCCAACTTCCATAATCACATCATTGAGCACATTGATAAATAAACTGTCTGCTTCATCCCCTTCATTTATATCTATTGATTGGAGAAACATGACCCCTCTGGGACTCGAGATGAAAAGGTTTATGCATAGGCATCCAAGTGAGCCATCTAAACTGTTAACACATATAATAGAGCACCCTGTTTGTGGCCAGGAATCCCTAACCAGGGTTATAGCTTTCTCCAGCTTTGCTTTTTCTTTGCTTAGGAAAGTATCAGACAGCATATTTCTTGATGGGGGTTCATATGTGGGGCCAAAAGCTGCTATTGCTCTTACCATTTCTTGGAAGTAGGGAGAATTGACGATGTTCATATTCAACCCTTCTGCATAGAAAAATCTGGCTACAATCTCATCTACATCTTCTTTAGAAAGTGTCCTAACAGGACCGGAGAAATTCATTTGGCAATGCTTGATGCGCTTCCCAGTCTTTGCAGTAAGAGGATTCTTTTTCTTCCTTCTCTGCAGGCGTTCCTCCTCTAATATTCGAAATTCTTCTCTCAATGACTTGTCTATTGCCAGACAACTTTTCACGCCAACACCAGTGAAACCGAGAAGATGAGCCCTCACACGCGAATAGGATCCATTGTATCTTAGATTACAATGATTGCATTTCCACCTTTTCGTGCCACTACCTTTATCAAATCCTCCGAACACACTAACATGTTTCCAGCCCCATTTATCTGATTCACAAGGCATGATTTCTCATAAAAATATAACCTTGACTGCAACGGGCAAAGATTGATACAAATGAGATTCTTGGAAGACAGTTATAAATTGATAAAAGGATACAGAGAATGAGCAACGAAGAATCTAGAAGCTCAAGAATAATGCAACGACATGCAGTGGAGTATAAGGCAGTCGGCATGATATATTAAAACAAACTAACTAATACTATTAGTTGAACGTATGTGCGAGGTGATACTTTTGATGATTGATCAATTCGGCATATAGTAATATAAACATCAATGATGAAAGTGTGAAACACCACCAACCCATGCATGACCATTTTTGCTGCTGTTTTGGCAGGGGCACCACTGACTAGCTGAGAAATATGCTCCAAACTCCAAAGTATCATAAACCAAATAACTGAATAAGTGCTATCAATGCAATTAAGCAAGGGATCTAAACGTAGTTAGCTACCAATTCACATGGATTATAGTAATAGATCTCAGTTGAAATTCGAACATCTGAGGCGTCTAAAACTAGGCAAGTACTTGTCAGAACTGAATATCCAGAAACGCACATAATGAACCTATCTGAGTCTAGTATATACCAGCTTAATATTCACCAATATTTGTTGGAAACTATTTCTTGTATATAAATCAGTCCTATTGATAACAAATAAGGTTTCACCAGTGTTTGTTACCTTATCTTTGGTAATTAGCACTGCAGTCGAGTGAATATCACCTTAATGTTCACCAACGTTCACTGGAAACAATTTCTTGTATGTTTCTAAGTCTAGATGCCAAATAAGGTTTCACCAGTGTTTGTTACCTCATCTTTGGTAATAATCACAACAGTCCAGCCCTTTACTTGCATTCAATTTCCACCAGTGTCTTTCTATTGTTAATTTTCATAGTATGAAACAACCATACTTATTGCTTCAGCTTTTCATGGTTAATCTTATGACATAAGCAAAATCTTCAATTGTTTCTACCTTCACTATGCATCTCATGCTTTAACACCCAAAATTCACATTAGATATAAACAATGAGAATCTCTAACACATGGCATCATGGCAAAGAAAACTTTCTTCATATTGTACTCAATCCACTCAGCCAAGCTCACGGTTGCCTTAATATACTTTGAAGTCTCATTGCTAACAACCATGACCTACGAAGGTTGGCTTAATCTGCTATAACCTACGCCAAATGCAAACCACACTGTTGAGTGTTGACAGCCAATCTGAATATTAACATTCAACAACTCAAGGTAGAAATATGGAGATCTTGTTCAGGGGTGCTATTAATTAATCATCCTGAGATTCAATGTGAATTGTACACTTGACTTTAAATTATTAATGAAGGAGAAAATGCTTCAATAACAATTTGCTCCCACTCTCACAATACATAGAAGAACCGGAAAACAAGAGAAAGAGCAGTGACATGAAAAACTCCACAAGAATAACCTCAAAAAAGGACCCACAAAATTCAGCAGGCCACTGGTCAACTGTCTAATCATGAATCAGGAATCAGGAATCATGATATATAAGGGTTTGCCTGTGGGAATACCTGTTCTCCACCCTGCCCCCCTTTGAATAATTTTAGTCCTGTATGAAGCTTCCTAATGGTCTTTATCCTACTCAACAGTACACATAGCCTTCAGATATACTAAGCATACGGGTTGGTAGCACCTTTTTTCTTTAGGAGAATTTTAGCATATTATTACTTCGACTCCTTTAAGTGTCAGTTTAGCATAAAGCATACAAAGAGGATAACTTCAGCAGTACAGCACCAGCATAAGCAGAACCACCTTTCAGCTCGATAGAATAATCCTCGCCTCCTAACCGCCAACTTTGCTGAAAGTTTAAGTCCCTATTTTCTCCATACTTCGCAAAGAATATTGGAGCCACAGATAGCTAAGTCCTTTTTGGTTACGTCCTCCTATCGGTTACTGGCACAACGGTCTTGTTCCTCCATAGACCAGATGCAAAGCGGGCTAGGGTGCTGATCATCAGTTGTTTCCTTGTTTTTTCATATTTTTTTCCTGGAAATATATGATGACCTCTCATGCTACATCTCATATACTGCTTGCACTAGCACCTATAGTCTATTAATGGATCGCAAGCAACAAAGCCTACCTTCCCCTCCTGCAGATCACAGAGCCATACAGACCTAATCAACCCAATTTTCTCAGGTCTTTTGATTGTACATTCAGTTTGCCTCTTGAAATGTATTCCATCCTATTTAAGAAGCCAAATTTTCAAGTAAAGCAATTCTCTAGACGCGCCCAAATGCAAAGACTCAGACTGCCTCATAATAGAGTTCATAAATTGCCATGCTTCAAATAACCGTCAAATAACATTCACACTACGTACAACATACATCACTAGCTACCGCTTGCTGCTAATTCCAGCCAAGGAATTCCAACAGGACCTTGTTTTCCCAACTCCCATTCCTTTGTGTTTGCTCATGGAAAACACCCGGAAACTTATTGAGTTTTTTCTTTTCTACTTTTAGGTATCGTTAATTTCATCGAGTCAGAGTTGAGACCTGTGTTACTTGGAGAAGCCTGTTGAATGGCGTACCCCATAGCCCTCAAATACGATACGAGATACGACACTCCAGCGGCCATGAACAGGGGGATACGATCCCCATATACTTCACGGTCATGAACATCAGTTACCAGTCAGAGGTTTCATATCTCAAAGAGGAAAAGATAGAGACAAGAAGGAAGAAGAAACGGATGCTGCTTCTCTTGGGCATCTACTATTGCTACGTTCATCTGCTCTTTCTGTTTATCTCTCTTTCAAACACACTTACATTAAATCTCGTTAATATTACACCACTAATTTGTTAACGAATTATCCTTCGTCTACCCAGTTTTCCAATAATTTAATTTGATGATACCTTTAGACCAAGTTCCATACCCTCTGACCGGTCCCTGTGTCTGTAATTTTTTCATCTGAAGGATCCTCTGATCCCGTGTCGGGTCAGATCTCCCTGAGTTAGAGAAGCATAGGTTGAGACTTTATCGAGCATATTACCTTAAAGAAGAACAAAAATAGCTCTTTCACCAGAAGTTTATAAAGAACCTAATATACCATTATAAACTATTGGAAAAACAAACCACATCACACTACATCCATTACATAGAATCCTTTAAAAAGCATAAGAACTCTTCATTATGATAAATATCCACATAATTAAGGTACTAAATTTGATATTCCCAACCACACTCCGTTCATTACTTAAAATCCTTCATAAAACAAAATATCTCTACATTAAATACAATATCCAATGATGTACGAACTGGAATTATGCTATTCCCAATCACACGATATTCATCACTTTGAATCGTTACAGACTCCATATTTAGCCATCCTTAAGTTGTTCACTAGTACACTCTTTGTTTTTATTTTCTCTATGCTCTTCTTCACTATAATTACTAGCTCTCACTTCTCATGCAAATCCATTCTCACCAAATATTGGTGTCATCAACAAGAACATCCAACCATTCATCCCTACATATAGATGTACAATTAATAGTTCTCACTTCTCATAAATAACCACTTCTCACCTAATAGTATTGGTATCAACAAAAAAACATCTTGAGATGTACACAACATTACCCCTTAAATTAGTCAAGACTCAACACGCTCGAGGCAAAACAAACATTGCCATGATGCCCATACATCACAGAATTAACTATACATTTCTTATAATTGGAAGGTTTGGATCTTTCAAGCTTATGATGCATCCTTGCTTCCTTCTATGGTACAACCGTACAAGGACGGAGGCAAGAGAAGATTTAACTATACTTATAACCTATAGAACTTCTTATAAAGGTTTAAAGATAAATTTGATGGAACAAAAAGAGCCAAAAGGAACAAACAATTTCTCAGTTTTAGCATTAAAAATTCCAGTTGAAAAAGTTCTACAAGACCCATATTGTTTAGTTGAATAGTTGATTACCCCAGAATTAACTTAAGCTAACACAAGTTAACTGTACATTTCTTCAAGTGTCAATAATAAACAACTTTGATTATTAATAGAGTAGCAAGAAATGGACAATAAACTTAAATGATCTTATGTTTTCGTGAGTCTTTCAGAAACATGTTGCGTATTAGGATATAACCAATGATTGAGCCTCAACCGCCAGCTCAGGCTTTTGGTTAAATGGTGTTCTCACAAGTTATGTGGAAAGCATGTGCATCATCCACGCTTCAAGCTCAAAAGGCATTCGCGTGATTGAGCCTAACATGATATACTATCGATCAAGCCTCAACCATCAACTTACGCTTTTGACTTAAAAATGGGAAGCATGATCCATATACAGTAGTGGGTTGTTGTATTAGCAATCACCTTCGCAGTTACATAAGTTCAACAAGACCAATAGTCATAACTCATAACCCCATCATCTAACTTAAGCTAAAAAGTCCAAAATTGTACAACTTGTATAATATGATCAAACTGCTATAATATAGGACCATAACACTAAAACCAACATGATGGGTTCATTTTTAGATTATTTCTGCAAGTACACAGTAAGCAGAACTTAGTAGTAAAGCAGTTATGAGTTATGTTATGATTGTAAAATGAAATTTTAGCTAAACAAATATTGGTAGAACAAAGAGAGAGAGAAAAGTTATTAGTATAGATAGAATTATCTAACCTGGGGGTAGTGTTACGTTGATCTTATATTTTGTTGTAGCAAAAAAGTACGCGATTTTTTTTGCAGAAAATGATCGAAACCTGGGCGTTTCGATTTGTAAAAAACGTGAATTCGCAGGAGAGAGAAACAAAGGCCGACGACCTTTTTTTTGTTAAGGGTTCTGTGCCCGAAACGGGTTTCCGTTTTTTTTCTTTCTTAGATAGATAGATACATTATCGATTTTTTTTTTCTAATAGATAGATACATTATTGTTTTTTTCCTTTTTTTTTTTTTTTTACATTTTATAATGTATAAACTAGTGATTGGGTCCGACGATGTTCGATGTTTTAAGGTTTTTTTAATGAAATTTTCTTTTGTTAGTTTTCATTTTTATATGTCACTAAACTTTATAGGAAAAGATATATGATTTCAAAATAGATGATTAATTTCTGAGAAAATTGAAGATATTGTTAATGTAATTATTTAAGTACTAATTATTTTAGGAAAAATTGATGGATTAATTCAAAGTTTGGGCGGTTCATTTTTAATAGTCTCAACTTTGAATTATTCTTACATAATCCTAACTTTGCCTCCCAATTTCTGCTAGTGATCCCAAATATCTGAACCTATTAGTTGAACCACTTTTTTCTCCCAAACCACCAACCGACTACCCAAACTCATCCCAAACCCACCTCATAAACCACCAAATACCCAACTACACCAAACTAAACACTTTAATACAAAATATCATCATTAACGAAGTGGAAGTGAAGTGAGAAAGTGAGAGATTCGGAAGGAAAAACACAGTTTATTGTTGATTGTTGGGTGTGATTTGGGTGTTAAGGGGTGAGGTGTGATGGATGTTAGAGGTTTGGGGTATAGGAGGTAGCTAATGAGTGGTTTAAAGTTTGGGGGAAACAGAGGTTCAGTTACCAGGTTCGGATGAAATGAGACCATTATCTACAAAAATGAGGCAAAATTGGGACTATTAAAAAAGAACCGTCCAAACTTCAAATTATTCCCATCAATTTTTTAATTATTGTATGAGGTAAATTTAAATATATTTTATCATTCGGAGCAATATTAAATGACAATTAGGATAAATGTTTTAGGCATGCCATAGTAATCATATATGTATGATGATATGGCGCATTATCGTGACATTATAACTTAGCTCAATACCATGACAATAACGCTTTTTAACAATATTGTACAATTGAAGCGAAAAATTAGGTTGAGCCCAACCATGTGTAAAAATAGACCAGAAATAAGTTTAAAGCAAAAACTCGTCCTGCTTGAACTAGAGGAAATTGTAACTCAAAACGGAATCGATTAAATGGAAACCGATCTCACCCAAGAAACATGAATTTCGAAGAACCGAGCCCAACCAACATGGAGCGGATACACGATTGAACCCAAAACCTGACTCGAAATCGACACGATTATAATCCATAACAAACTTATTTTTCATTCTTTAGATCACGTTTTAAACAAAAAAGTCACTCGATTTTGAGCCCAACAACCAAAAAAGAAGTTAAAAAAAAAGATATACGGCTCACTATAATAATTGGACAAGACATATTCCATATAATATAAAAAAAACAAACAACAACCAAAACCGCAATCCGCTAAATAGATTATCTGAAATACATGACCGAATTCGAAATTGACTTGAACAAAACCTGACTTGACCTAAGAGCCTACAATGACCCGTAACAAAATAAAAGACAGTCGACTCGAGTACTCGACACATGATGACGCTACCCGTAACCGAGCCGCGTGATTACTTGTGGATAACTAGGAGAAGGGTACAGCCTTACATATCGTCATTAGTGTATCCTTATTGGCTAGCAAGATTAGCAATGCCAAAATCGCAAATTCTGCAACTTGAAAGAAGTAGTGAAATTATCTTTATTTCGTCAATATGTTGATATAATGTATTTGTATACCATTGGTATATATCTTCTGTATTCCCTCATCTTCTTCTTTCTCAACCTTTCTCCTTCCCCATCCTACAAATCTAGTGACCTCGATAACCAACCATCCTCCCTCACCACAACCTCCATAGTCAACCACCTTTCAACCACAAAATCGCCACAACCACTGTAACATCGACCACCATATCGTCGGTTTCCTTTCATTTCCGACGAGGTCCCAAACCCCGACGAGTTGTCGTTGCATGGTTGGTTTGAGTTGGGGTTTAGGGTTTGAATCCCACCGCCGCATGGTGGCGCCAAGATTTAAACCCTAACTCGGGGCTCACTCCGTTGCTTTCATCGTCGATCCCGAACAAACTACAACCCTAATACCTGTGAGTGTAAAGTGGGGATGAGCCCAACTTGTTTGGGTATGTATCAACCTTAACGCCCCATCAGGAATTGGTCAAATATAATGTCGGCGTTGTTCCGGCGGCGGAGGAAGAGGTTGAGTGTGGTGTGTTGAAGGGGGTGGGTAGGTGGGTGGAAGGGTGATGGTGGGCAAGGCGTTGGTTTTCAGGAAGGATGGGTGGTTGGTTGTTAAGGAGGGAGTGGTATCTATGTGTATTTGTAGTCCGTATATTGTACTATCTAGTAGTACACCAAACATACCGTATATATACAACTTTGTATCCCAGTTTTTTAGACTTTAGTGTCGCTACAAGGAAAATTCATCTAGGTACGGCTCTAAGCCTATCATTTCTCGTTTGATACTAGTAACTAGCATTTCTATTTACGTGGAACTCCCCATGGTTCTTTTTAGTAAAATTTGCATAGAATAATCCCAACTATGGGCGTTTGATTCAAAATAATCCCAATTATCGTTTATCATGGAGCAAACCCAAGTTGCACTCATTTTTGCAGCCATTGCTCTGAAATTTCAGAACCTAATTGACCACCCTAACTTTTCCGAAACTACCCATAGACACCTCCCACGGGCCTTTTTAAATTTTATTTTCTTTTTAGCTTTTCCGTTGTCCATCTTATGTCCACCATTAGCATTTCCTACAGGCCAAAGGTTAATCACCCTTGCAACCATCTGCTAGCCCCCGCCTGGTCATTCATACAACCATGACCACAACCACCCCGCTTTTCGTCCAACCCACTTCACCCCACCGTCGCTCCCACTCTACCCTAACCCCTACCCTCCCATGCGCTCCACCCCTCTTGTTCGCCCACTTCCTTCGTCTCTTTAACAATGGCAGCTACCAACTCAAACACCCAACTGCCCAACTCAATCAACACCTCCGCGATCCATAATGACATTAGGCCATCCTTGTCAACCCACTTCTCATACTAGGAGAAAAAACGACCACCCTTGAAATAGCAAAACAATGGATCTGAGGATGTCTTGGATGAGAGTAATCAAGTAGTTGAAACATGTGTATATGGGTACAGGGTTTATGCGGTGGAGGCGGCGGAGGTGAGCATGGGTTCGTTGGGGCTGTGATTGGGTTGCGATTGGGTTATGGTGGCCAATGATGACGAATGAGGGGGTGTTGAGAGGTTCATATTGGGTGTTGGGAGGTTTTGGGGGTAATTTGTGATGAGTGTTGGTGGTTTTGGGGGGGGGGATTAGCCTTAGTAAGGGACTCTTGACCTAGGTTTGGGAAAGTGGGAGCAGGGGCTGCAAATAAGAATACAAGTTGGGTTTGCTCCAGAATAAACGGTAGTTGGGATTTTTTTAAATCAAATGCCCATAGTTGGGATTATATGCAAATTTTCCTTCTTTTAAAAGCTTATTTAAATACGGTTATTACTTTGATGTGGTTTTTTTTTTTTTGCAAATTTTCTTTTAAGCCTTTTCTTAAAACTGGGGCTTCAATGTGAACAAGTGATGAAGTATTCCTTATTGAAAAACTAATAACTATTATCTTTTGTGAAAATTTAATGGTCTCATCAAAAAAATTCGTAATACGGCCTCCAAATTACCAAAACACCCCTTACTTAAGTATTTAAGTGACTAAATTACCCGTAACTGTTGAACCTAGTTTTGCTCAGCCGACGTCACGACCTCGCACTACCACATATTTGAGGTAAGGAAACGGCTAAAACAAAACCGTTTTGCTCGAAACCGTTTTCTCAAAAAATAAGAAAACGGTTTCGGGCACAACCGTTTTCTTTATGAGATATAAGAAAACGGTTCCTTGAACAACCGCTCTCTTTAAGATAAACAAAGAGAACGGTTCCTCTGACAACCGATTTCTTAAACAAAAGACAACGGTTTTCCAGAAAACCGCTTTCGTTAGGCTCAGTTAAAGAAAATGGTTGTCTCTAAGCAACCATTTTCTTTGTGATAGTAATATTTCCTTTTTTCAGCATAATTTGTTAAGTAATAAGAGAACATTTGTTTTCAACCTACCGTTTTCTTTGACAGTGACGACTCGGGAACAAGTTAACATTTTTTTTCTCGACTCAGGAAAATAACAGAATAGGGTTTTTTTCCGTAATTCTTGACTCGAGTAAAAAACTCTCGACTCGAGAATTTAAAAAAAAAAAATTAGTCCAATTCTGTTTTGTTTCATGATCGAAAATAATTTATACATGAAGATTCTCGACAAAATAAATTATTTAATAAAAGAAAACGGTTTTTATTCAAAACCGTTTTCTTTGTTCTGGGTACTTTAAGAATACGGTTGTGCCATAAGAATCGTCTTCTTTTTGAGTGTAAAGAAAATGATTCTTAAAGGAAACCGTTTTCTTTGCTCTATCTATATATTTTTTAGTTAAACTTACAGTAGCACCCACCTCACCCCCAAACCCCAAATTTCCAAACACACTTGACGCTCGACGACGCCCAAACCCCACAACCCACCTCACGGACGCGCCCCACCACCAACGACTCGCGCACGCATCCCTTCACCACCGACAAATCACGACGACCACCACCAAACGCCACCATCACTACCACGCTTAAAGGTACCTTTTCTATACTTTATCTTTATCATTTTTATGTTTCCCCTAGTAGTTGTAGAAATTGTTGTTAGTGGTAGTTGTAGTTGTAGTTGATGTTGTTGTTGTTGTTGTTGTTGTAGTTGCAATTGTAATTGGTGTTGGTGTAGTTGTTGTTAGAAAGTTGGAAAAAGCTGAAAAATGTGTTAGACGAAAGAGAACGGTTATTTGGGATATTATTTTTTTTTAAGTTTAGAGAAGACATAGAGAACGATTATAAGAATAGAACTGTTTTCTTTTACCTTTAGTTTAGAGTTTTTATCAACTTTTTATTGTAGAGAAGACAAAGAGTATGGTCCCTCTTTTACCTTTAGTGGATATTTTTTTGGTTTAGATAGCTAAGTGACATATTACATGACTTTACGACACTCAATAAAACTTGATGATATTTAAATGTTATTTTGAACATAATGCTCAATATTAATTTTTTAATTAAATATTAATTAGTGAATTTTTTCCAATAGTTATGAATCGAAGAACATGGGTATTTACAAAAAAAAAAAGGTGACCCGGAGTATGATGCTGGAATAAAAGAATTCTTTCTTGCTGCTGTTAGAAGTGCCAAAGACCTTTCTAAAGTGCCATGTCCTTTTGAAAATTGTCGCAATTATGTTTATCTTGACGGGGAAACTATTAGAATTCACTTGTGCAAGCATCCATTTGATAGAACATATACTCGTTGGATATACCATGGTGAATCAATTGATGAGTTGGTTGAGAATGAAACTTTAGATGAGGGTGGAAAAGATGATATGCTTGATGATATTCCCGAGTTGTTGAATAATTTGTTAAGTGACTATGAACTTCCTTTATATGGTGGTTATTGCAAAGGTTACACTAGATCATCTGCTTTTTTCAAATTGTATAATATGAAGGCCTCAAATTCATAGAGTGATAAGATTTTAGGTACTTTACTTGAACTTTTAAATGATATGCTCCCTCAAGGTAATACCCTTCCATCAAGCATGTATGAAGCGAAAAAGATTTTGTCTTCTATGGGTATGACTTATGAAAAGATTCATGCTTGTCCTAAGGATTGTATCTTGTATCGGAAAGAATATGCTATGTGCACTAGTTGTCCCATTTGCAATACTTCAAGGTACAAGGATGCAAAAGGGACAATTCCAGCAAAAGTGTTATGGTACTTCTCGATAATAGAAAGACTCAATCGCCTTTTTGCAAACAAGCATGATGTGCCGAAGTTGACATGGTACAAATTCGAGAGATTAAATGATGGTAAACTTAGGCACCCGGTAGGTGCAAAACAATGGAAAAATCTTGACTTGAAATACCCAAATTTTGCAAATAAGGGAAGGAATCTACGTCTTGGCGGTCTTGCCTTGTCTACCGATGGAATGAACCCCTTTCGTAATCTTAGCTCCTCCCACAATACTTGGCCTGTTATGCTAACCACTTATAAGCTACTTGTCTATTGTGTGGATTGGAAGATGAGTCTATTAAACAGCAGATTATGTGTTGATGAGTTGAAAGCTAAGATCAAATGTCAATTTTCTCTTGAAAGATCAGTGTTATGGTGTGTAAGGAGAATGAGTAGCTCAAAAACCAGGAAAGGGTTCTTGAGTTCAGTTTTGGTTGCTTTGATGTATGGCATCTAGTTTGTCAGGAATAAGTGTAGGATTGATGAGCTGATGATTAGGTCTCTAATATTAGTTCAACATGTTAACCATGATGTAAAAGTTAGGTTTCTTTATGTTAACAAGGGTAAAATACCACCTAAGGAGCAGCTATGGTTAGATAGTTTCTAGTTCTTGCTCTTTGTGGATTTGCCTATGTAAATGTAGGTTTGCTTGTTCTTAAATAGGTATATAGCCTATTTGAGTTTAGGTTGTAAATTTTTTTTGTTTGGTTATTAATGATAAACTTACATTTTACCAACAAAAAAAACCACTTATAATCTACCTCCATGGTTATGCATGAAACCAAGATATATGATGTTGTCTTTACTGATTCCGGGGACGAAACAACCCGAAAACGACATAGATGTGTACTTGGCTTTATAGTAATATATATAAGGCTATATAGTGATATATATCTATATCTATACTATTATCTTATACACTTAAGATTTTCTATGTTGAGGACACGTGGCGCCTATTAAATAAGGTCATAAATTAAAAATGAAAAAACAAATATTCCTATTGAAACTGATGCATGATAGTAAGCCAAAGGTTCATTACCGACCTTCCAACTTCTATAACAATTATGATGGAATCATAATTTATATTAACTAATTAAACTCGATTAATTATATATTGAAGAATTCAATGAAACCCCTAATATGTGATTATTGGTTTTCTCCTTTTTCTCTTGCAAAATGTCTATATAAGAAATCAAATATGATTTGCATCTCTTTCAAAACCTGATCACCGATTTTGAGGTATCCTTATTTCATACTTTAACATCAATTCACTGCTTATTATGAACTGATATGAGTTTAGTACTATTTTATTCCATGACCTTCATATTATATCTATTATTTTATCTGCATTCGCTTTATTATTCGAAAACCAAATCAGTGTTTCATTTAAATCTTGTAAGTTAATATTGATCCTATTTTAATATCTATTCTTATGTAATAACTAACTCTATTAAATTTAGTGAGATTTTTGCTACATACTATTTTTTTGGTTTGATTTTTAAAGTTACTAACATAATCTTCAATTTTATATTTATTTGTTCAAGTGCAGGAGCAACTTCAAATTAATCATTTCCATGTAAGCGATTAGAAATGCATTTTGACATCTTTCCCACCATCTTTCTTTTTCTTCCAAAATATTCTACTCTTATATTTTAATAATCTACTTTATAATAAATAATTATTATATTTTTTATTTTTTCAATATTAATAATCTAACCTATATGATAAT
>CAAKMY010082214.1:3429-16880 GCA_901111285.1 Corrigiola litoralis | reverse complement strand
TACTAGTTAACTATACAAGAGTGAATCAAAGGATATGATATTGACTAGGTGTGAACATGATAATAAATCAAAGATTATATACATCTACTAAATTATGATAGCTCCAAAATTGGCTGTATATGTATCACTCAGTCCCTTCATCAGTTTCAGAGTTAACTACGAATGTCAACAAGAGGTCTATCAGTGTTGTCGACCCCCCCCCCTCTCCTCCCCCAGGCCCTGTCTTCCTATTTTGTGTGCTTAAGTGAGGCGTCTAATTGAAAACTCACATCTTGACACGATCATGAGGCGCTTGGATGAAATATCTTTGTCGTGTCATATACAGAACCAGAGCCTAAAGTTGGAAAAACCTTACTTCAAGGTCCTATTCTAACAGGATGCACATTCAATCAGCTTTTGAAGGAAGCGTGGCAAATAAGTGACACTGATAAGAATTTGGGCTTCAATGATGGAGAAAAATGATAAGAATTGGGAAAGCAAAGATTAAAACACCTGGGAAAACGCTATTGCAAGCCAACCAATAAGGTAGAGTATGTCTGCCAACCACATAGTCTGCATCAAAGTAGCGAAGCTGAATAAACAGTTAGCAAGGTGCATGGAGCTGAAAAACCACCTTGGTCATACTTATACATCGAAATGACGATACAAAAACTTACTGCCTTCCGACCAATGTAATCTGCTATCTTGCCACAGACGACCGAGCCTAACAATCCCCCAATGGTCAACATCGACCCAAAAAGTGAATACTGCAGCAATTTAGCAGCAATTAATGATTGAAGAAATATGCAACAAAATCACAATTGAAGTTGTGCCTTGACCTGTATTAATTATGTTCTGTCTAAGATAAGGCAGTTCAACAGCAAGGTTTTACTCATGTATGCTGAGATTAGCTTACAAATTTTCATGGTTCTGCAGGGTTCACCTATATTATATGTGCAAACTACTGAAGACTACCCTTTTGTCGATATGCAATTCTATTAATAATAAAGAAAGTGAAAATGTTAAGGAGCACATTGGATAGAGGACAAAACACTACTTTTGTGGGAGCAGCTTCACTATAGGATCATGCTTGAACTTCTGTATTACGTATCAACGCAGTAGGCCTCTCAACTCTGTTATTATTATAACCATCGATAGGTTAAAATTGATACCAAGTCAATCAATACAAAACCAACCAATTTTATTAAACGTTTAACAGTAAAACAGTTGAAGAAAGGCTATGGACATCTGCCTGTTCAAAACCCGCCCAGCGCAGGAGGGATTGAGGAAATGTAATTGTATGTTAGTACTGAAGACAACCAACTCACATCTGCTGTAGAAAGGCCCAACTCACTGAGAATTGCGGACTCAACCGGAGAGGAGTAGGCCACCTATAAAAGAGCAAGAAAGGTGCATTAGTGTACAAGAAAATTTTGACGGACTAATGATCAAAGACAGCAAGATCACTTACATAACAGACTAATTTCCGGAAGAATTAGAAGTGGTATACAAGTAATTTAAGGTACGAAACTCAGGCGCTTAACAAGAAACTACTTGTAGCTTCATTTCAATGTTATTTGTCCAGATCTTGAGAATCAACTCAGATGTTGTGTTCACCTAAGCACACTATGGCATACTACTTGTTAAATGACATCATAACTAATCAGAAGAGCCATTGACATCAAGAGGAATAGCTTCAACCTACTTTAACTCCTAAAGGACATAGCTGCACAATGCCTGAAATTCACATTTACAATCCACGACTAGTGTAGATGCCAACTAGCTCGCTGTTGGCTGGTAAAATTGTTAGGGGATTGTGTCCACGACATGGCTTCAAATCAAGTCTCACATCGGCCTTTGCACCTCCTTATGACCAAAAATAATCCTCAAATTAGACTTCGACTCAATGAGCAACACTAACTCCAAGCAACAAGAATCAGTAAAACTCAATGAGCAGGAATAGCTCCAAATTAGATACCCATTAATGCATTGGCAAGATTGCCACAAGCTCAGCTAGTAATCTCCACAAACATAAAAAAGAATTGGTCTTTCTTTGTGGATGGTCTTGAACCCAATTCTTGTAAAAACTTCCACAATCATTCATATAGCCAAAATCTCACAATATTGAGCTAAATTACAACACACACGTCCATATATATGAAAGTCATCTTATGGGTGTGTTTGGCACGCCATTTTAGTCACCTTATCTGAGTCTACCTTATTTGACGAAACTTTCAATCATCATTTTAAGGTTGTTTGGTAAAAAAAAAGTTAAAATCTCAAACATATAAAAACTAATTACAGTAAAAAAATTAAGCTACTTGTATTACCTAGAAAAAATTCCATGTTACCTGAAAAAGTTTCAGTCACCTTTTCGGGTTTCATGTACCTTCTCAGTAAGTTTTGCCAAACACACAACTATTTTGTAAATGATATGGAGCAAAACCCCAAAAAATCAATTACCAAGGAGATATACTCATACACATACAACCTACACAAAAATCTGCAACAACTCCCACAATTCCATCATTCATTAAACATCTAAAATTCATTAGAGAAAGAGACTTGAAAGCTTACGCTAAAGCCACCAACAAAGGAACCACAAACAGCAACAATGATGCTGGTGACAAGAACACCTGTGAGTTTGCCATCATCACCATCAACAATGTCAGATGGTCCCACTTCTACACCATGATCATCATCATTATCATGTTTCACCAGCAAGTTCTCTTCTGCATCTTTCATTAAGCCCATTTTCTCCTGTTTCTTCAATTTGTGTCCTCCTTTATATCATGATCACATTAATATATCTCCTTCATAAACCCATGAAACCCATTATATTTTATCATTTCTATATCCCATTGAATGGTCCATTATTGATGTATGGATTATAAAATGTAAGTAATGGTTCTGCATGTTATACATATTGTACGATACGTCGTGATAAATAAATGCATCTTCTATAGTACAGCTTTTAAAATAAAGTCAACTTAATTTAGCCACGTAACATAGTTGGTGGAGGGAAATACAAATGGCGGTAGAAATAAATGAGTTGCCTTGATAAGTTTGGCAGGTGGCCACTTTTATATAAAAAAAGGTGTCGGGTCAAAGCGGACTAGAACCGACCTATTTGAGTTTTGGCCCAACCCGACCCCATGGTCTAATTACAGAGGTGTCAAATCGGATAAACGAGTCGTATGACATTACTGGGTGAGTTTCTTCCTCAAAAAAAAAAAAAAAAAGTTGGGTGAGTTTCGGTCAATTCACGATCAAGTCATTGAGCTTTTCAGGATTGGACTCACTTTAATTCGCTTTTCATATTCATGATTTCCTCAATCCATCTTTGATCTTGGAGTACGCTATTTTATGTTGACATTGCTATGACTTTGTCTTGAAAGGCTTTCTTAGTCTCTTGTACAACATATATGTGCAGTGAATGAACTGAACTAGTAATTCCAGTAAGTCGTAACTTCACCTTTAACTCAATTGGATTCTTGCAGAATTAACTCCGGCATCGCGGTATATAATGCCAATGAACTTGCTTGTATGTTCAGGAGACAAGCGTAGAGGTTACTTTCACATAGGTCTGTGCTATCTAAAAACCTTTGCAATTCTAGGGTGTCTTCAATCTTCATTAATTAGGAACTCCAAAATTTCATGTTGAGGTCTGAAAACTAGCTACAATATATGATACATACTACATAGTTAAAAATTGCTGTAGTATAGTTTTGATGGAAAACTGTTCCAGTCCACACTATAAGCTGTCTCCTTCAGCAGAAACTTGCTACCACAACTGTAGTTCTTATGTATGGCAGTAAAGGTTATAGTCTCATCATACTGGTGACTTTACTTGTAGGTTACCAACTGTTGTATTTCCTCCAAGGTTCGACCCTTCGTCTCCGGGACTAATTTTGTGATAAATAGCAGGGAGAAAAGGTTCACACTAGTAAACACAAAAAAGGTACCTGAAATTCAATGAAGAAACATATCAGCTAGTCAGCTACATAAATAGCAGGGACTCTACAAGACGAAGAATAGAAAGGTAAAACTATTCTACCTGAAGAGCTCCAATCCATCATGAAGTTAAACGCGTAGGAGACGATCCAGGAACTCGTGAAGCTGGCAACAGTTGCTAAGCTTCCAGCCGGTCCTTTGATGTTTATTGGGAATATCTGAATTTCAAGCATATTCTTCTCCTTTTAGTTTATGTCATAATACTGCATGGATATTAAATCGGTGAAAGTATGCACTCTAACCTCTGACATGATAACAAATGGTACCCCTCCCATTCCTACTGGATATGTTGCAGAAAATGTCTGCATTAGGATCATGAGGAAACAAGTATAAGCTTTTTCATGCAACTGTACTAATTCATTGTGACAGATGCACATGCACTTACATTCTATCATGAGAACCAGATCAAAAAGCATACAAGGTCACTAAAAATTAGGAGGTGGATGTCATCAGCCCCATCCTGGGATATGATGATTATGATGCATGGTTATTTGACAAGTAAACATATATCAGAAAGTGCCATTAGCAGTGCACAGACATTTTTCATAGCTAATAGAATGCTATTAAATGCGCAGGGTGTACCAGAATTCCAACAAGGGCCAAGTAGGGACTCCAATCCAACATCCACCCATGTTCCTGCTCAGAAAACACGACATATCAAAGAGGGAAGAAGCGCCAAAGTAACCAGCATGAAACCTTTACAGTTTACAGGAAACTAATAATTGTATGTAAATCACAGACTTTGCACAAGAAGGATAATGCCACCGAGAGGCAAGCTGTGCCCATCCCTGCTGCCGAGAACTGCAAAATAACACACATATTCTTAGCATTGCATGTGACATTTTTGATTAAAGACTTACATGAAAATAACAAGCTTATTTGGATTCCCAACTCACCATCAAAAGTGGTCGTCTTCCAAACTTATCCATCAAGAATACACCAAGAAGAGTTGTCGGGAGCTGTGACGTTTAGATATGAAGTGTTTTAGAGAAACAACTGTATGACTCAAAGATCATAATATCAATAGTGTGGTTTTGTTTAACCTGGAAAAGAGCCATAGTAACAGTTCCTACAGTACCCGGAAATCCTGCCACCAAAAAAAGATGTCAGTTTATGCAATGCTAATCTCATTTCATACAATTTATAACTGCAGCAGTAAAGGACATACCA
Source organism: Corrigiola litoralis (assembly GCA_901111285.1). Taxonomy (NCBI): domain Eukaryota; kingdom Viridiplantae; phylum Streptophyta; class Magnoliopsida; order Caryophyllales; family Caryophyllaceae; genus Corrigiola; species Corrigiola litoralis. The sequence continues at coordinate 11,717 of CAAKMY010082214.1, read as the reverse complement.
GCTGATTCGAAAATTGCAGTTGCATAGAATAAAATTCCAAATGTCCCGCCAAATCCGGCTAGTGCCATGAGACCGAGGCTTACTGTAAGTGCATAAGCATATTTTTTCTGGAACACATTGGAAAAGTTATCATTCATGTTCATTTCAGCCGCTTCTGTATGACCCTGCCACATAATCAAAATGCTAGTTATTTTTAGGTTGTTAAAGTTGAAATTTCACTAGTATTAGGTTGTCCAAAGATCATTATTTACTTTGATTTCAGCTGCCTCTTGAGTTATATTAGTGTTCTCTCCCCTAAGGCGTTGCAAAGCTGCTTCATATTCCTTATCCAAGCTGGTCTGTGCCTGCAAAGCATAGTGCTCATCCTTATTTCTATTATTGTACTCTGGTTGTTTTATGACTTGAACCATAACTATACTTTGTTTACCAACTTACCAACCATCTAGGAGACTCTGGAATGAAGAATAAGCCCAAAAACTGTATCACACATGGTACAGCACCTACAAAATGATGTCAAACCAAAGAATTTCAGTGAAGAAACTAGATATTTATACAGCTAACCTAATGTAACTTATAGTTTGAAAGAGGGGTGGGGAAGGGTTTTACCTATCAAAGCTAATATCTGCCAGCTAGTTATAACCCCAACAAGGTAAACTACTGTTATTCCACAGCATAGCATTAACTGGAAAATAAACAGGTTAAAGAGCATACATAGTTTAGGCACAGATTAGTACTTTGCTGAAGGTAACTAAAAGAATTAGGCCCTTCCCCCTTTTTAGTCAGGATTTTAAACGCTGAAAGTTACCTGATGGAGAAGCACTGAACCCCCTCGAAGGTGCTTTGGTGTTATTTCTGCTATGTATACAGGGACCTGTTCAAGAGCATTTCTTTCTATAGTTACTTTGCATTTTCAGATTAAGTTATGAATTTATACAAATACTTACTGCATAGGCTACGAGTCCGTTTGCAATACCAAGAGCCAGTCTGCCAAAATCGAGTAACGGAGCACCCTTCAAAGGCAACAATAAGGTAACGTTTAATTATCAGGGGCTAAAGATTGCAAGTGACAAGTAATCCAGCTAAGAAACCTAGCAATTTCCTAATTCTACACGTCAAAGGGAAAACCCAGGATATATGTGAACCAAAAGTATCAGATAACTGGAAGATTTAAGACCGGCTAAGGCATATTTTTTTAATTTCTAGTCGATTAGGAGCAATAACATTAAGAACTGCAGTAAAAAGAAATCTAAAAATAGCTCCTGTATCCCAGTCAACACAACTACGATGCTTTGGATTCTATGCATAGATATTGGACTTAGTGGATAATGGATTAAGAAGATAAAGACCTGTGAAATTGCTATCGAGAGCCACCCAGCGAGGAAGAGTAAACTTGACAGCCACATAGTCTGCAATCAATCAGCCAAATTGACGAGAACTGTCAGCAAGATGTTTTTGTACATGAACGCACTACTTTGAGTTCTCATACATCAAAGCCACGTAGAGGACACTTACACCTCGACGACCAATGGTGTCTGTTACTTTCCCTGACAGTAGCGCGCCTAAGAGTCCTCCTATTGTTAACATTGATCCAAATAGCGAAAACTGCAGCAAATAAAAATCGATCAAAATCTGGAATAGTTTCGCATGATTTCAATGCGGGTTTAAATGTACTTTAAGCCTGACAGCATGAAGCTCTGTAAGTTGTGAAGGACACTATAAATTTGGCTGCTGTCAGTAAAATGAAATGAAACTAAGGTAAATTGGCACCAACAACATTGTATTTATTCTTTTACTGATGTTCACATGTAATTCTACTACCTTCTGTAGATAGGAATTAATTAGGTGAAAGACATATAGACAACAAGCTGACCTCTGCTGTAGTAAGGGCCAACTCTTTGAGGACGGCGGACTGAACAGGAGAGGAATATCCCGCCTATGACAGTAGGAAACCGCTACATTAGTGAAAACATTAGGAAAAGCAATAGCAGAATTTCAACAGTTTGAATATGCAAGAAACATGAATTTCAAATTTAGTGCTAAACAACATTGGTATGCTTATTTAGTTTTTCCGGTTCAATTCTACCAAATAATAAAATAGGAGTAAGTTTACACTTTAGAGTGAAAGATCCTTAACATTGTAAACCAAAGAAATTACAGAGTTAAATAGCCAAGGAGAAAAGGAAAATCGGAAACTAAACTGTGGTATTTTTTTCTAAGGCATAACTTGCCTGAGATCAGATAAATTGTCAGTGATGGGTGCACCATTTTAAATTGTAATTAGACTCTAAAAAATTAAACATAAGTGATTCTAATAACAGTGAAAAGAAGAGACTTACAGCACAGCCACAAACAAAGGAGCCGGAAACGGTAACAAAGATGCTGAACACGAGAACAAATGTGACGCCACCATTTCCGTTGTCAGTTTGTTCCTCTCCCACACCCAAACTGACTAACAGATGCTCCTTCTCTTCATGTAACCTAGTCTCTCTGCCCATATTATACAAGTAGAGATAGGTAGCTTATCAATTATGTAGATGAATGACTATGACAATGCCTCAAGAACTTCTTTGAAAATTTAACACACTGTATAGGAGCTTGTATTGGTGGATCAATACAACTTAATGTTCTATGCAATTGGTTATTCTGAGACAGGAGGCTGTTTATAAGGTACAAATGTCATGAGGGACAAGTAAACCAGGTAGATTTCATTGGACTATTAACATTAATCACATCAAATCTTTTATTTGTATCTACTTAAATGGCATTGAGGGATTGCTATCCAAGTTGATCTCCAAAGGTTTGGTCCCAAGAATACTATTCTCCCATTTTGGTTTGTGCATTGTTCCTTTTCAGGATATTCCAAAAGATTTGCATGATTTTCAAGTTCAGATTAATAAAGTTGCTGTTTGCGTATTTCAGAAGGATAAGTACAATACGTAAAAATCTACGTCTGCTATTTCTTTATAAGAGATCATAAATTCTCTGCATGACTTTCACATTAGGAGTTATCAGCTAATCTGACTTGTAAACTAAGGTTGAAACGCGGAAACCCGTCTATGTTCAGTCTTTTGTGCCTCCCTACACAACGAAATAAATAGTATGCACTAGTAGCCAGAGCACATTGTTCCTTGAGAATAACAGAATTTATTATAACCGCAAATTATATGACTAATTTGACTGTACATGGATTTATCCTGTGACATCTACTTGTTCATTTAATCCAAAGTGTAGAAAGTGATTCTTGTAGTTCCTCCAGTGTTCGTCCCTTCGTCTCCGGGACTAATTTTGCGATAAAAAGCAGAGCGAAAACATTGACGCTGGTAAATATGAAAAATGTCCCTGGAACAAAGTCAATTTTGAGAATAAGAAAATAGAATGAACCTACAGCAAATGCTGCACATACTTAACATACGGACAAGATATGAACCTGAAGAACTCCATGCCATCATGAAGTTGAATGTGTAGGAGACAATCCAACTACTTGTGAAGCTGACAACAACGGCTAAGCTTCCAGCAGCCCCTTTTACATTTATCGGGAATATCTGGAAATTAAAGACCTCCAGATGAGTCCAGTGAGATCAATTACCCTCCACTTTACTGTGATACATCAAAGGTGAAAATACACATACCTCTGACATTATAACAAATGGTATCCCTCCCAGTCCTACTGGATGTGATACAGCACATATCTGCCATAGATACATGTGAGATACAAGTATTATTGGTTTTCCCTCAATATTTTGTTGAAAATGGTGATCAAGGGCCTTGTCATAATAAACATCTTGCTTCGTTTAGTCAAGGTGAAAGTAGTGTAAAAGTCGCACTACATTAATGATATGTAAATCAATGTTTTAGGTGCCAAGAGCACAGGGACGTAGCAATGACTACTATCGTATTTGAATCACCTATAGAATCCACGAAATTATCGCCAAAAACAGTCAAAGACAGTTATTAATAGTCAAAATATGACTTCAAATAGTGTCAAAAAGTAAATATAGTACGTGAAATCAATGGGGCAGGGGGAGTACATAATAGAAAAGCCTAACAAGGAGTGTTGTATTTTCTCTGTAGGAGCTCATCGCGAAGTATACTGTTTGTTATAGGAGTTTATATAGGTTTTTGTTTCAGAAGACAGAATGGAGAAAATACATGTCGCAATGGCTTCTTACCAAAAAGCCAAAAAGGGCCAAACAAGGACTAAATTCCGTCATCCACCCATGTTCCTGCTCATAAAGAATAGTATACATCATGCAAACCAATGAAAGTCAAATATGTAAAAAGTTTGTACATGCATAGGAAAGTGCAGTGTATGCAAACTGCATTGGTCGGAAACAAACCTTCATCAAGAAAGATATTGCAACAGAAGCGCAAGCAGTGCACATCCCAAAAGCAGAATACTACAGGATCAACACAAATTAATATGACCAATATGACAATATCACATCTAGCTTGTAAATACCAAGTAAGAAAACAAGTTGAATATGGTGCCGTAAATATCCTCACCAGCAACAGCGGTCTTCTTCCGAAGATATCCATCAGGAATACACCGAGAATGATTGGTGGGAGCTACAGAGATTTACAGATCAGATGATTTTAGTTTAGATGAAAGGCAAAAGAAAATCTTCGGGACCTCTAATGCTATATATGATTCTAATGTACCTGGATGAGAGCCACTGCAATAGTCCCAATTGTACTTGGAAATCCTGCCACATATAAGAGATATTTACTTTTCTACATCTGATTTTATGTTCTTTACTTCTTTACAAATTACAACTAGCCCCGAGCATTAATTTACCAGCTGACTCAAATATTAAACTTGCATAAAATGCAAATCCAGCTGCACCTCCAAGTGACGCTAATGTCATCAGCCCCAGGGTTACCTGCACCAAAATAATTTTAGATTGAGATCATGGGTCATTTCAAAGTTATGAGAAAAGGAGAAATAAGTTTGATAAGCATACAAATGCTAATAAAATGGACTTACAACTAGTGCATAAGCGTATTTAATCTGAAACACATTAAACACGCTATCTTCAGATATATTCTGGACAGCATCAGAATGCTCCTGCAAGAAATTCAAACGCTGAGTACATTATTAGATGCATGATATAGTAAAAGCCAACTATTAGCTCACAAACATGCAGAGGCCGATATATAATATATTACCTTGATTTCAGCTGATTCTAGAGATATATCCAAGTTATCTCCCCTAAGGCTTTGCAAAGCAGCTCTAAAACCTTTCTCGCGACCAATTTTCACCTGCAGGAAATGTTGTTCAGCCTCTTGGGTTTAAGTGATATACTTATTGTGCCTTCTATAGTTCTATCATCCTGGGTCTATCAAAATCTTTTTCCTCACTCTTCAACTATACTACAGCCTTGCTTATGGCTTGAGAGCATATCAAACCAATAAAAAAACATCTTATGCTTCATTGGGTTATAACTTACCAACTATCTTGGAGACTCTGGAATGAAGAATAAGCACACCAGCTGTATCAAGCATGGAACAATGCCTGAAAAGAAATTCAGGATAAGAAATAAAATTATGTAACCAAATTGCACATGTAATATATCTACCATCATAAGTACAATTTTAAAACAAACAAAAGCGAAAAGATGTACCAAACATCGATAGGTTGCGCCAGCTTGTTGTCAGTCCAACAATGTAAACAGCTGCTAGCCCGGAGGATGACATCAACTGCAGAAAATGAGTACATTATTAGCTGCTGAAAGAATGAAAACGTCCAAGTGTTGGTCTTACTTAGGCATAATACACTCTGCTACCTTCAGACACAGTCTGTTAAGTTTAAAGTGATTGAAGATACCTGATGGAGAAGCACTGACCCACCTCGAAGGTTCTTTGGTGTTATTTCTGCTACATAGACAGGAACCTGTGGTGCAGTCATTTGCTTCCTAGTATCACAACGCGGTTTGCAATAATTCCAGAAGTTAAATCAGTGTTAAGAAATACTTACTGCATAACTGATGAGTCCCATGGCCATACCGAGTGCCAGTCTGCCTATATCAAGTGACCAAGCATCCTGCGATACCCCCAAGTCAAAATTGGATAGTTTATATAGTAGTAACAGTTAGTATAAGAGACCTATTCTTCGACATCTAGAGAAGAAATTCAGCAACTTCTGAGAAAGCATGATATGGTATAAAATTTGATTGGAAAACTAAGGTTGGGGTGACCTCTACCACTCATGCTTCATGAGTCACCACATTCCCTAGTATTCCAGGCTCCTCTTCACGAAGTATATAACTAGGACCCAAGTAGATAAAGAGCCATTTAGAAAAATTCCGAACAATGTGAAAGCTCCTTTGAAGTTGATCTTTTTTCTTCCTTTAAATAGTTAATATACACTACTGAAAAGGATCCGGGAGACCAAGACCAAGATCAAAACCTGTGAAAATGTTATAGCGAACCACCCGGCCAGAAAGAGTACATCTGACAGCCACATTGTCTGCATCAAACAACAGATTCATGATTTGATGGTTTAACTCAGGTACTAGTTTCGAAATGGCAGCACAAGAACTTACGCCACGACGACCAATGTAATCTGTCAATCTCCCACTCACTAGTGAGCCTAACAATCCTCCAACATTAATAAGTGATCCAAATAGAGAGTACTGCAGAGGAGTAAGAGCCCGTCAAACAAAATAGTTTTTAGTTTATCTTAAACTTATCTGACATGCAATGTGACAGGACCATGGCATTAATCCTTCACAGTATTAGAAGTGAATAAGCATGCAGGACTAAACGCATAATGAGAAAACATAAGCCAACTCACATCTGCTGTAGAGAGACCCAGTTCCGCAAGGATCGCAGACTGAACAGGAGAAGTGTAACCCATCTGTAGCAACGACAAGCAAGTCACTTAGAGTACACTAACTATCCTGCTTAACTAAGTTACGAGAAGCTGAACTAGTGCTAAAAGATATCATGAAAATAGTTCAAACAAGTTGATAGCAATATTGCTTAGGACATACGCCAGTTGAGTCTTTATCACACTCGTAAAGTACGGTTTACCCGGTATGTGTGGTTTAAAGGTTATTGCGCATACTCGTGGGTTTAGTTAGCCAGTGCGCACTAAAGGTAGCGGTTGCGGGATCCCACGTCATCCAAAAAAGAAAAATTACTCGATTGTCATTCCATATATACCATGTTGTAACAATGGTAAGGTGACACATATATAGCATATCAAAATGGGTCTGGAATTTGGAAACAAGTTTTCTCCTGTAATGACTTCAAAAGTAAATCAATCATATGGTACACGACAACAAGAGGATCATTACTGAAGCATTACTCATTGATTACTGGTTATCTTGAAGTGCTTTCCAGCAATATGTAACAATGATCATTTCGTTAAGCTGACTTGCAAGGGTCTATAACAGCACTTGATCAAATAGATGAATTATATCGATCATTCTTTGATCTTTGGATAAATGCTACATGATATCATTGATCTTAATGAGAACAAAAGTTAAGTAGTTAACTCACATGATTAGAACTCGATCTCTATCCCAATTATGTGATTAATGGTTCAATTCTTATCTACGACTTAGTGAGCCCCTTTCAGACCGAACCGAAAGAAAAAAAAGAAACAGATCTACCTGGGCCTATTTGTTAAGATGGTCAATTTTAACGTAACTCTTTTGTAAAGATTAGGAAAATGTTATAGAATTATCCAACATCTTGTCATTTGTAACAAAAATTGTGGCAACTTTGTTACCGAAAGGAACGTTGGTTAGTTGGCGCGTTAATTGAATTAGAATTGTAAGAATTAATACTGAGCTGGTAGTTCTGTGGCAGTCAGTTAGACAGTTATTCTGTTAGAAAGTTAGTTAGGATTTGTAACTAACTCATATAAGTAATCAGCTCGATTGTTGAGAGCTGATCATCAATAATAATAATTCTCTTTCTTCTTCTCCTCTCTGATCTTACTCCTCTCTATCTATTCTTTCTACAATTTCTCTATAATTCTTCTCTCACAATTTACTTCTTCTTTTTTAATTCTGTAATCCAATACAGTCAGATTCTTGTACAGTATTATTGGTATCAGAGCCATCCACCACCCCTCTGCACTCTCGGCCCAATAGTGACGTTGGCATTAGCACAAAGCCACCCGCTGGTGACGCCGGTATTGCAGTGTTCGCCCGGGGCTAGAAAAAGGTTCTAGCGCAAAGCCAGCGGCGAGGGCGCCTGGGTGCGGAGCGTGGTGGATTGTTATGACCCATTGCAAGGTATGGGACTTGAGTCCCACATCGGTCATATGGGGGACTTAT
>CAAKMY010082182.1:0-15341 GCA_901111285.1 Corrigiola litoralis | reverse complement strand
TTACAAAAAATACAGAAAGTTACAGAATAATAAAATAAAAAACAAAAAATATAGAAAAAACGGTATAGAAAACAGGCCCTTAGTCATCCAATTTGGCAAAGGAGTAAAACTTCACACAACTAGAAAATCAATCACTAGAATCTCATGAGCACATACGACTTTTTTCTTTGTAAGAATGTAAGCAATGGTCTCAAATCTCCATCCTACGCAATGTGAGGGCTAGCTCCTCAGAAAAGAATCTAAGATGAAACTAGAAGTAGACAAACTTGTACCATATGTGAAGAAAAACAATTTTTTTTTCTTTGCTTGTATCTTTCAAGGACTGATGTAGAATATGTTATTTACAGCATATTGACAAGAAAAAAATGACACTGCTGCAATGAACAACCCTCCTTTCACCTAGAAGGCGAGAAAAATAGAGGAGGAAACAGAGCAATATACATTTTGAACTAACCTAGACTGCTATCTTTCTTCCTATTGAAAACAACTGCAATCTCTCTCCAAGATTTACAAGATGGGGACAGCAAAAAGGTCGAAGAACTGAAGAGACTTCAATTCCAATATGTACGCAACAGTATTCCAAACATCTATGAATGCCAGAAAACGTCAGGGTCCTTGCTATATAATGTCACATCCTGAATCTCCTGGTTAGCTACATGGTAATCAATTAATCGGGATTGAAGAAGCTTGCACACGATTAAAGCTGATGGTAACAACCACCATTCACTTTCCTCCCTGCAGCCATAACATTGTCAGGAATGATATAAAACAAGAGTCAACAACAAAAAGCAAAAAGGATATCACTCAAAGCAAAAATATAGGACTATCCATGCCTGTTAAAATTCCACGAATGGGTGTCCGTGCCTTTTTTGTTTGCTTGAGTCTTATAATGAACAAACCCGCAGATTAGAGCAGTTATCTGTCATCAATCAGCACAAAAGAAGGCCTTTTAGCATCCAGATGTTGTTAGTATCGCACAGGAAAGATATGTGTCAAAACTTATGCAATAAAGGTTTCTGAATGATTTTCTGGTCGAAAGGTTGAAAAAATCACTTAAAATCACAGAACTGCTTTGAAACAGCTAATCCATCAATCATCATTGATTCTCCAGCAACAGAACACGGCTGTTGACTAGGAACTCCAAGACCCCGTATACCGCTCCCCTCCTAACAACAATAATAGGAAAAAAATGTGCATCTTTTTTAAAGCTATTCAGCCATCAGCGTGTGAGGCTTTAAAGATTCATTCTGCAATCTATTTGGCACATGTTGTTCCGCACAAATGCACATGTTTTTTTCATTCACTCAGGGAACTTCTAAGAGCTAACTATTAATCAATGACATTTGCAGTCAATCATTTGCTCAGGAATGAAACGATAGCAGAAAGCCACTTTGAGATTGTTCTGCGGATGCACTCGACTACTCCAACTGGACACAAAACTATGAAAACAAAAGCCTTGGTAATGAGCAACATACATAGATAGAGAAAAAGAAAGGGATACTTACTACATTAATTAAGGAGGCGATATTCCAAAGACTGTGAATGCGAGCAAGACCAGCAGATTTTCTAGGCCCATTGCTAAATAAAGCATTTATTCCGGCAGGGAATGGAAGCAATATCCCAAGAGGAAGAATAAAGAGAACCAAGAAAAAGTCCAGAAGTGATGTAGAATATAGCTGTATCAATGTCAGCACAACTAAGCTAAAATCTCCAAGAAGTAACACCGAGAGAGCAAGACCAATAAGATCCTGCAGCACACAAGAAAGAGGGTCAAGGAAAGTACAAAATGTCCAAATAGGCGCCATGAATAGGTGAATACAAATAGTGAAATATCTTTTGATCTATGTCCATGATTAAGAGCATCAAGTTACCTGATGACCAGCTGGCTTGGTATTACGCACTACGAAGTTGAGAGGATAACAAATGTTATTACCATCTCTTAGAATGTGCAAGCTCTTGTCTTGAATAATGCATCCACATATCTTCTTCTCCATCATAGAAAATTCGCTATCTTTAGTATGGTCCAACAGCTCACCCATGGGAATCCTGCAGATGAAAAAGATGCAACAAATTGAACAGCAACATCCATCAAGCAATTAATTCTATATGTACACCATAACCAGAGAAAACACACGCCCTCAAGAAAAACTAATCATATTGGTTGGTAAACTTCGTAATTGTGCACCATTGAGTACGTGAATGCTTCAGCTGTATTTGAATTCCATGGATATACCACCCTACTCAAACTTCAAATACATACGAGAACATGATCCTCATGAACTTTTCTTTTTCCATAGCAATTATTTTTCTTTTTCAACTTATGGGCTACTAAAACAATTAAAGATTCGTTTGTCAAAAGAGAGTTATTAAAAAAAAAAAAAAAAAAAACTTAAATGTTCGCTCTTATGCCAAATGCTCAATCTAGTTTTATTTCATTCCAATTTTTGTTGATGGACACAACACTCTTTGCCTCAGCTACAGTGGCCACCACTGCCCAAGGACCACCATGACATCTTGCTAGACCTGATGGAGTCATGAAGGTAATACACAATGACCTAAAGCAACTGACAACCTCTTTTGCATTCAATAGGTTCCTCTCTTGAACTTCTTTCCATTTTCGTGAAATTCACTTTTCCTGGCTATTGTCAAGATTTTTGCAGTCTCTGTTCCTTGTTGTAGACCTTTTTATAAAATTTATTTTTTGGATAGAAGCATAAAAACTTGATTAAAAAAACTAAGGGTAGAGTCAGAGGAAAGAGGAAAAGGAATCCTCTTAGCTACAAAACCACAGAGGAAACCAATTCCGCTGCACCAGCATTTAAAGGAACCAACAGCCTTTGCTCTAAGGTAAAAAAACAACCCAGCCCAAAAACATATTCCAGAGGAGGAAATTCTCAAAGAAAGACGGGAACTCCATCCCATCCAAATACACCGGCAAACAGCTAAATTTTCACGATTCGAAAACAGAATCAATTCTTTCTAATCACGAAAAACATACAGAAACGAATACACCATCCTCCTCTCCAGCCTAACCTATACATCAGTTTCAGCACTCTCTTACTGAAATTGAAGCATCTGAAAGGACACATCAAAGGCACCATCAACTCCAACGGTTAACACCTCCTCTACAACCACGCTTAAAACAATATTTAACATAGCCTGGATTTCCAGCAATGAAGGTTAAGCCAACTCTTTCTAAAGCCAGAAAATAGCAATACAGGCAATTAGTAACCGTTGACATATATGAATGTTAATGTCAATATGTCATTACTTTTCAGGGTCAGGATTATATACTTAGAGACCAGAAGAGAAGCCAGCATGCAGCCCTGGCACAATCCTAGCTTGTAAATCCATGCCTAAACTTACTTATAAATTCTATTAATTACCTTGATGGTGGCTTGGGAACAGGGCATCCGTTGATACTGCCTCCCAGTGGTGGCACAACTCTGGTTCGGCGCACCACAAGCCCAAATTGGGAATAACCAAGAGTAGTCTGCTGGAACCAAGCCAGATCAACTCGCAAGCCATGGCTGCTAAGGGCCGGATTGGCAAGGATTTCAAGCCAGTTAACAAAAGGCCCAAAAGTCATCTTAAGTTGTCCACGACGAACCAGACGAAGTTGAGCATTGAGACCAGCTACAAGTCGATACCAGACCGTTGAAGGAACAGACTGCGGCAGAGTGACAACAATAGAGTACAAACCATTACACTCTTGAAATAGTTGAAAGAAAGGCTAGGCGCTGAAATGGGTAATAAATCTTGGCCGCAATGGCGCATCGCGACCGCATTGTAAAGGTTTTAGAGGCCAAAATACCCCAGATTTTTGGTCGTATGGCTTACAATTTGGCTAAGAAGCCAGCGATTAGGCTAGAACGACTGCAAACGCGACCAAGATAATACCCACAATAAATACAAGCAAAAGGCTATTACCTGACCCATAAGGCTAGTTAATACATTATCGTTGTGAAGAGAGAATGGAGCCATATAACTTCCATCACCTCCAAAGATTAGTGTCATAGGTAAACGTTGGTTAAGACGAGGGGGAAGATCAGACCGTTTTTCATCCCCACCGAGGTAGAAATCCATGTATGCAAGCATCAAGTCCGAAGTAGCCGATAACTGTACAGCGTCAAAGTCAAATCAAGAAACGAAGAGTTATAGACTTTTTGTTACAATCAAACAAAAAGCAAGTGAATTGGTCGCAGCAGACAACTAGATTCTGGTAAGTCAGTAATCATTGGACTATACTTAGCAAACAAGAGACATACAAAAATTTACACATACAAGAACATGCAGGATAAAGACAATCTTCGACATATATTGAGATCAGCTAAAGGCAAAAACACCTTGAGTCCTTCATAAAGAGCACGAGAGCGACAAGAACGCAAGCAAGAATGATCATATTCCGAACGCACAAACTCACGCAACCGCTGCAACTTTTTTCTTCTACACCATTGCAACCATGACCATGCTAGTGGATATGCCAGAACAGAGAGGATGCTGTGTACTGATCCTTCCCACCACTGATAAGAAGCCACCCCATTGATCTCTTCAACAAAGCGAATATATGCATCCTCGTACCTGCAATTTGATTATGTATGCCGAATAAACAAGGAGGTGATATGCTACTGATACACTGATTAACAAGCAGAAAATTTCGAGGTGATGACCCTTTTTCTGCCTAATAAGATATATGTAGTCAACTATATTTGACCACTACACCCAACTTTTGCAGGATAAGAGTTCTCTAAAGCAATGAACAGACACAACGACAACACCGACACAGAGAAAGATTATTCAAATGAGTACATATTTTCAGATGATATCCTTCTCTTCAAATCCAAAAATGTATAACTCACCAGAAACAGAAAAACAAGGAAACAAAAAAAGGTAAGAGATTCAATTGTTTGGTAGAGCCTAGAAGCATATCTAAACAAGAACAGAGAAGATACTGATATAATTTATTCTGTCAGATGTAAAAGAATCTATCTACCAAGTTCCACCTAAAGCCTCCTAGGCACATAATGCAAAATTTAAGAAGAAAGTAAGACCAGCTTTATTCTTCCCTTTTTTTGATAAAAAAAAAAAAAAAATTGTTCAATGGAATCAAGGAAGAATCAAAGGATTAGGGGATGATCCCAGTTTGAAGGTGACAAGCCAAATTCTGTTAAAGAATGATAGAAGACATACAAGACCCACCAGAAGTACCTGCCAATCTACTTTTGGGATGAGACCAGACCTTAAAATACTTCTTTGTATTCAACATACTAATTGCATCTTGTGAAACTTTTCCAACCACCCACCACCCCCTCAAAAACAAATGATTTCAGCAGAATTTTTCGCCATCACTCTAAAGTTCCCTCTGGAGATACTTGTACCTTGGGTAACTCAAGCTCTGCTGGATTTCGACAAGAACATACGAGGGAAGGGGTTCTGAATGACTGGAAATTTCCACTCAATTACTCAAGAACTAATGGCCATCAATCTTTCAGCTATCGACAAAACTCTAAGAATTGATACAAAGAATATGCAAAAATGAAAGTCATAGAAAATTAAACAGATCCAGTGGAAACATACACTATTTCTTTCACTTGATCTGGAGGAGAGTGAGGCAAATGCCATGGTTCACTGAATGTGTTTGGCCCAAGGAAATACATTCTATAAACATGGGTCTGTGCTTCCTCATTTCTACTTGTCTCCATCACCTGAAAAACAAACGATCATCTATAATTTGTAATAATCAATAAGAATCATGAGCAAGTTCTACGATGAAGGAAAAAGAGAAAGAATGTTTTGCTTATAAGAGCATGAGCTATGGAGTGCAACCTCATTTAAGGATTCAAGGAAGGGAAAGGAATGGTCCAATTGTGTACGTCTTCGAGGGGGCAATAAACCAGGAAGTTCATCTCCTGAAGCAAGTTTTATCCGTGCAACACTAAGAACCAAAGCTAACAGGATAAGGAGACTCAAGAGGAAAAAGCCAAACCACCACGGCCCACCAAATGTGTACACTAATTCCTCCAATGTTGTGCGACAGTGTGGCATGTGATATATATCAGATACGCACTTGTAAGGGCAGGAAGAATCAGTGACACCACCTGTTAAAAGCAATATTGAACAATATAATATAAATTGTTAGAAGCTTTTCTCGATATTTGACTAGATATCTTGGGTTACTTTAAGAATACACCAGGAACGACCATGTCAAACCATAACAATCAAAATGACCACAAAAGGAATTATAGATTGGTAAAGTAGGCGATAGGAACAAAGCAACTATTTGGGCGTAGATTGGTAGTGAAAATGACTTATACCTCGGACAGCAATAAACATGCCACGATCTGGAAGCTCAGCAATGGGGCAACTATGACACAAGGCAGCCTCAGATCCAGTAACATTTTTATATGTGCCAACAGGGCATTCCTACCATACAGAAGAAATAGTTTTAGGAAACAAGATCAACACAAAGCGACTAAATACACATATGCAACATGAGGCCGCCACAAATGCTGCTCAAAACTTGGAAAAAATATTAAACTAACATGACATAAGTTGACTATTTCTAAAGACATGAAAGAGGTAAAAATAGAATCCTTTCAATAATTTAGAGGGGATTGAATCTTAAATGAAGTTCAATGGTGTGACCAAGTCCGCTTATCCCTTATCGTAGTTTAGCTACTACAGGATGTCCGAAGAAGCAAAAAAGTACTTAGCACATCAACAAAAACAATAAAATTCTACCTCACAAAAGACTCCATGCAGCCCTTTCGGGCATGCTTTTCCAGTAATTGTCCCTTCTTCCCCAGGATGCCCCTGACTTCTGCCCAACCCACCCCTGTCATAAAAGTTGTGTTAATCTATTAAATAATGACGTTCAACTTTACCAAATCAACAAAAAAAAATGGCAGGTACATTAACAATAAACCACACATTACCAAAACATTAAACCCAGTACAAAATGCTCCTCCAACCTAAGGGCCCGGGATAGCTAGCAGTAGGCAGCTCTACCAGTTACGCACTTACGCTAGCCATTGTAGCCCGGCTGCTTTCATTTACAGCATGGGATCGGAAAAAATTCTCTAGAAAGCATATAGAAGAATAATGTTGTCAATAAGTTTCCACACCGGTGCAGGAGTCTTCCTACTAATCGTTTGTTTGGGTGCCTCCCTTCACTTGAGGACTAAGCAGGTGATGATGAAGTCTACGATCGTATGGCTGAGTCTAATCTTGTCAAGCATCGCTACCTATGTTGGATGACCTGTTACTTCCACTAAGTAAAACGCAGAGGAAAAGGTCTGGATTGTATAAGTTGTGTTCTTCAGCAGTGTGGTGTTGTGTTTGGAATGAAGTAAGGCAGCAGGGATTTGAAGGCATAGCTGTTTCTCATCAAACTTTTATGTTGTGTCTTTTGAGGCTGCTGTAGAAATGGTGATAAACTAATAATTGCTGTACTTGGAATAACAGTTTGTTTTGTATTAAATCAGAACAAAATCGGACATGATAGGAAGAAGGTATGAATGTATGATGGTTTTCGCCTCCTTTAAGTACATGGACTCCTTGGTGCCTTTTGATATGTAATTATTCCTTTTGCTAAACAAAAAGTGGTGACCTCAAAACAACAAGCGTTTGTCAAAATACTAGGAACCAAGAGAGAAATCATAGAAGACATATTAGTTTGAATAATGTAAATCAATCATATCATTTAAATAGAATAATCCAGTTAAAAGGTTGAATACAAACCGGACAAGGATGTCCCCTCTCACTCTAGCGATGGGCTGGTACTCATCCCCAACAGGAATGCCTGACCAATGAAAGTGGACCCTTCCACCGCCTCCGCCACCACCATAAGGACTACCATTCCCTCCAACAGCTGAAACAGCAGAATAATTCCCGAGGGCCAATGTATGAACAAATAACAGAATTGTTCCACCTGAACCACCTCCTGGGCCAATGTTTGACACTATTGCACTGTCTTGCGTTCTTGTACCTTCTTCATAACTCTGACCATCGGCATTTATTAGACCATCTACTGACAAGCTTGGCAGTGAGTGCTCTATCGACCCCATCACTGTTCAAACCGATACAAACAAAATATTCTATAAGAAAAATGAAACTGATCTGACAAAATGGACACAGAAGGTAAAAGGATGTTCCAGCCGTTTCAGCTGATAGGAACAACTGCTGAAGTCTAGTTTAAGAACATTATATCCTACCAGACCTACCGTCGCCAGGGTACAAGCATCTGGAAGATACAGTTTTTTTCTCTACTTTTAATATGTGTGACTAGATCAACAACAAAGTTAAAGCACTTATCAATTCTTTGTGGTTACCTCCCATCATTTCTGCTACGATTGCTTTGTCTTTGGCCCAATAACAATCAAAAGATAAGCAATCTTCCGTTGACAATTTCAAAGAGATACATCATTGATAGCACAATATGTACGATCGTTTAAACTGAAAAATCAAGATAAACATCAAAGGGAACACTAACAAAAGCCTAAGGGGGTCGTCACAGTGAATGTGAATGGAAAGGCCAAGCATTAAGTTGCAGGTGCTTCCTAAACCGTCCAGAATTTAAAAAAAAAAAACAGAAAGGACCAGGAACAAAATTTCTTTTTACCCAAGACAACGGATAAAGTTTCAGATGAAAGAAAATGCTATTTCTTTAATATACATACTTCAGTTGTTCGACTGCTCAAAGCCTAAGAGTGAGGAAACAATTCCTTATAAAGTAGTCATGCCACCAGCTAAAGAGTTTGGTGGAGGAAAATAAAAAAGAAAAACTAAATGATAATAGGAATGATGAGTTTAATTTACAATATCGTTATTAAAGTAATAACATACCAATGATACCACCACCAGCAGTTGAGCCAGCTAAGCTCTTGTTTCCACTGCCACTACCAAGTTCACATGGTAGATCGGCATCACCATATGCCCCACCGCCACTTGCAAATTTACCATCATAGTAGCCATCTCCACCTTTGCCGCCATGTCCACCACCCCCTCCAAGGCCATTGCTGGAAAGGTTTCCTCGACCAGCACCACCAACACAGCCTACATAAAATTCATAACCAAAATTGTTTTATACTCGATCCCAAGATTACATGTCCAAACTATATCTGCCATCAATTCTCATGTAAATCAAATTACAGCATTAGTAATAAAACTGGGCACAACTTGATTGAAGATAAACAAGGAAGAAATCAGTCATTATGTTCATCCTCTCATTATTTTGATATCTCACAGAGCAGCCTTATTTTGTGATATCTCAAAATGATAGCAACTGACACCCATCTTATCAATGATAGCGTGAAAGTATTGCTAGAGCATTTCCACCAAGCTACGAAAAGGTATAGCTGCTAGCCAGTCCAAGAACTGGTCTTAAAGATCATGCAAACCCCCTCAATGCAACTCTTTGATAGTCGATATAAAAAATCCTAACAGGAAAGAACAAAAAGCAGTACCTAATCCAGATGCAGTTATCATTCCTGTAGGTGGGATGGCCACGGATCTAATCCAATGGAAATGAACAACAGATCCTTCCACAGAACCCTCTACACTGATGTCTTCAACGCGACAAATCTGCATGAGTAGACCATGTTAGAATAGTGGAAATGCAATTTTAAAAATGGTAAGCCATAAGATAAAATTTCAGTAATCCGTACCTGGAATTATGCGCTAGGAATATTCAATAAATATGATTTCTTTTAGAACATCTTATTACTTCATAAACTTTATACCATTGACTTTATATTCTAATGGTTTGAGATTTCAATACATAACAGATAATTCACAAAGTATGTGACTTGGTTGTGGAGTATAGTGGTGAAATAATTAACTATTCCAAATGTCCCTAGTAAGATTAATAATAGGATAACACTAAGCATAAGACTAGAATATAATTCAATTAATGGTTATGTTCCACAAATCATGGATATAGTCATATGGAGATATCTGGTTGAACACATTAATGTTTGCTACAGAAGTATACACTGGACCGCCCATGTAGAGGACACTACAAGGATTGTTATATAATGTGGCATAAGTGATCGCATCTGTAAATGATAATGTATTGTTACCATGTGAATGAAGGTAATATTTGAACATATTATGATTCATGTAGGTCAAGATGGGATTTGTCACTCCCATATAAGGAGAGAAAAGATATCACTGAGTCAAGGTTAAGTAGCACAGCCATACACAAGCGAGCAATCGTATGTATAAGATTAATCATATTTGGGAATCAAGAAAGAGTGATTAAACTATACAAGAATGACATGTTCCTAGTCTTGTGTTTAAACTATACAAGAAGACTAGGAACATGCCCTTAAGATAGCACTAATGTCTCACTAGAGACCGCTTTTGTGGGGTTACACGGCATACTGCAAAAGAGGTATAAACCTGTATTCATTTTAAACTCCCTAAGGATTGACTAGGTTTCTATTTAGGTAGCGTTTGGGAACCCGAATTTATGAAATCTAAAAATTAAAATTCTAAAATTTAATTCCATTTCAAATGTTTGGGAAATACATGGAACTCAATTTCAGATTGCATACACCCAAAATTTGTTTGGGCACCCTTAAAATTTCTTTGAAAATATCTATGAACAGAGTACATTAGAAATATTGACAAACCTATTGAAACCAAAAAGAAATAAAAAAATAAAATGAACTATAACAATCTCAAACACAAGCCCAACCCTAAAGGCCGCAACTGCCGCTGAAACCAACTCTAACCCTAACCCTAAACCTAAGCCCACAGCCGCCACCACCAAGGCAAAAAAGACACAACCAACAAGCTAAATACATACATACTCCACAATGTAGCTATATACACTATCCATCCCAATATATACTCCAAAAAAAATGACAAATTCCCAAATCACGTTCGATCCCACTACAGTACTACACCCTACGATGTAGCCAACATCATACACTTCCAAAGCATATTGTCCCCTTTACTTTCCACCTATACCAACAAAATGGACGTGACGAAAGCCCATCACAGAAAGACATACACAGTCTGACCCAAATTGCGTAAGCTACATCACAATGAAAAGATAAAGGATTTACAGATTCACTATTTCTCTTACACAAATCACACAAATTTGGGCTAAAAGCAATACTTGGTTTGCTACTTTACCACACTAGACCATGTCACAAGTACTAAATCTGCCCAGGGCCGTAGTACAACAAAAAGTGTACACCTTAACTGGAGCTACAGATTGTATACTGTCCTGAATCAAACTGAAAGGGGGACGTAGAGGACCTAGGGCTGAAGCTACCCAAATAAACAGCCATTAACACTCTAGCATTCCCGACCTAAAAGAAATGGCATGGGCAAGAAAGAAGGGAACGGCATCATGCCGTGTGGCACAGTCTTATTGGCTTTAGCTTTTGTATCTCCATTCAAGTAGCATATACATACAAAAAATATTTTATGCTGTACCTCCCCAGCCCCCCTCAAGGGCAGGATATATACTGCTTATTATTGTAGTTTGGTACTTTGGTAGTTAGTTATCGTTCAATGCAGAAATCTTCACTGGCAAACATTGATCCTCATAATCAAGTCATGCCTGGCATAACTGGACTAAGTTAACAGCTGCGTACAGGGAAGGTTAAGAATATAACACAAAATGGTGTAGCACGTCATGGTCTAGAAAAATACTTAGATTCATAGAGCAATTCTTTCAATTTATCACTACCTGGAGGGTGAAGGGCAGTGACGAATTCACATTACAATCTTCAGGCGGATGAAGTATTTCAACAGGGCAATCTTGGCGTTCACAAAAGAGGTGTGGCGTCCTGGAAAATTTCAAGCAACAGAGTAAGCACAAAAGTTTATCTTCAAAAGCACCAGAAAATATTGCTGAGGGTAACAAACTAACTTACACGCTATGCATACTTGCATTCTTCAGAGGACCTCGCAGAACTGATTCTGGTCCGACCTTCGTATTCAAACAAAGCATAATTGTGAGTGTTAATCAATATACTATGAACATAT
The DNA here is from genome assembly GCA_901111285.1 of Corrigiola litoralis. Lineage (NCBI taxonomy): Eukaryota > Viridiplantae > Streptophyta > Magnoliopsida > Caryophyllales > Caryophyllaceae > Corrigiola > Corrigiola litoralis. The sequence continues at coordinate 3,338 of CAAKMY010082182.1, read as the reverse complement.
AGACTAAGCAACAGGCTGCATTTGTCAGTGAATTATCATTAGTTTTATACAAAAGTGACTAGCTCAACATGCATTTATGAGCACTAAGTAATGGTCAATTCGTCAGCTAGCACATTAACTTCTGAATCTTATGCTCAAAGTGCATCCGATGGACTGAGAAATCAGCGTATACTTTCTAACACGGAACAGAGTGAAATTATGCAATTTTCTTTTTCAAACTTTTTCCAGTATTTTTCTCACTTCTTATATGATCCTCCATTCAATTTGCCTGACTATGTTTGGCGAAACAATACTTATTACGAGTTGAAGCTTGACCTTAGTCAGAATTAACTCATCAAAATCGAACGAAATACACCATACTGGAGACAAAGTGATAAACAGTGTCAATCCACATCAGTGATATAGAATAAAAGTAAGAAACTCACGTTGATACTGTAGAACAATGAAAGAACTAGACGTTGAGCCTCAACCACATTTCCTGGGCCAGACAGATTCATGAACCCTTGACCATGTACTCCCAAATTTGCTGTAGAATGTATAACAGATGATTCCTAGAGGGCAGAGAATGAGAAATGATCTTACTTGATCAACCAACAACATACTAATCACAACTAGTTAATAGAAAAACCAACGAATGAGAAAAAAGTGATCGCTGAAGTACCTTTAGAACCAACAGATTGCTGACCTCAAGAAGCGATGTAGAAACTATTGAATCACCCTCACCATCTATGAACAGTTTTGAGTTTAACATTAAGTGCATCTTGACAGTCATACGTAAAGCCCCATATACCTGAGATAATAAAATATAGCATCAATAAAAAACAAAATTTATATGGAGTAAGACAATGGCAATGCATCCGCGTGTATACAGACCACAAAAGATAAAATACACTTTTATTAGCATCCGAAAAAAAAACAGTATAGCCAAACTTAGGTAGTTAAGATAGATTAAAATATTATTGCAAGAATGATTAGGGTCTTACACAGCCTTTAGCAAATCTGGTAATATACCTATTTTTCTTATTTTCGCCATTCTTAATTTCTGAAATAAAAATGCACAGAAGAGGAAAAGAGTTACACTTAACTGTAACAGAAGTACAATGAGAGCAGAAAACACTTCCAAACTCTCGTGAAACATGAGGCAACTCCATTTAAAAAAAAAAGAAACTGAAGAGCAGATAGAACACAGGAAGTTGTCTCGGTCTAAAGATCAAAAAGGGCACAGCTCGATTTATAAAGATCCAATAATACTACTACCACTACAATACCACTCACAGCCTAGATCGTCCCCCCCCCCCCCTAACAGCAAAAGAAATGAAACCAGCTCTTCCAGAAATTGACAAAGAACACACTTCTCACAGAAGACCAGAAAAACAAAGTTCCACCAGTGTCATAAATTTTGATAGGAATATGTCACATAATATGGACAATGGAAAATATTGTTAATACCCTGCATCTAACTAAGAGTCGCAGATCACAAGTGTTTGAAACTTGCAAGTCCCAACAACTTTGGTGAAAACTTAGCTGGTTTTCTAAAAGTGCGCCTCTAGTACAATGACTGAGCGATGTTTAATTGCTAAGCTTTACACATGCAGCATCACTTCACCAACCTTCCTTCATTAGTTTCTGAGCTCTACAAAAATTAATGGAGGTGACTCTGTAATGCCACTATATTCATTTCCATTTTCGGTGTAAAGGCTACATCTGTCAAGCCTTTTAAAGGCCTTCAACTGACCTGAAGTATCTGAAAACCACAACCTATTTGAAGAGGGAAAAGATCCATGGCATTCACCTTAATTAATGAATTACTCATCAAGAGCTCTTCTGCAATTAATTCAAATGCTGATGTAGCATAATGTGCCAGGCCAAAGGATAAAGCCGCACCACAGGACAAACTAAGCTGTCCTTGCACCTGCTTGAGAAAAGGAAAAAAAAAATTACATACACAACGTGTAGGAAAATGAAAGATAAAGCAACACTGAGTAACATCTTATACATCCGTACAAGAAAACAGTGACAATGGTGACGCCACAGTAAAGCACCAAGAAGGGTTTTTATCTGATAGAAAAGTAAAATATTGTTGATGCGAAGAAACATCATAGAATAAGAAGTCCTCCTGACAACATAATTACACCTTTAAAAGCACCTGCTGCTTTAGCCCACAAAGATGCCAAGCAAACCACTCCACTCCTAAGAAGCATATTAGCTAACTCTCTTTACCATGAGCAGAAAACAGGCCCCATCAGACCCATCGGTGTAGAGAACTTTTTATTTAATCGCAAATCATCAGATCTAAACATGATGCTTTTTCATCCTTCACAGAAAAGAGAAAGACTAGGGAATCTAAGTTTCATGGAAAAAAGAGAGGAAACTTGACAAACTGCCAAAAGAAGATACAAAAAAGAAAAATAACCATGCAGAAGAAAACAAAACGAACATCTATCACACAAGGACAACATAGTATTAAGTAGACCTGGACACGACTCCACAGCAAAGGAACAGTAGCTTTCGCCTCGTTCTGTATGTAGACATTTGTCCACATTGGCTGGTTGGGGAACTCTAGAAGAAGTGTCTCTGTGTCAGTTGACAAATTGTAGTTGTCAATGATCAATCTTCTGGGCACAGCATCATAAAGTGTCCCAGCACCACCTGCATTTCTAGGGCAGCCAAAACTTCTTCCTCCTATACAAGAAGAGAATGCAATCAAGTACAAGCAAAGTTGGAGTTTGCCAATTGATGCAGCAGAAAACACATGTAAGGTAGACTCTATTAGATACATCTTTCCAGTTCTTTCGTTCCAACTGTTTGGTGATAGGGGTGAGATAGCAAGATTTACCCTATCTATTATTTCCTGATCTCCTCTTTGTATTTTTACTCCCCTTCTCATGCTCTTCTAGGTCCTTCTAAATTTTGCATTTATCCCTCTAATTTGACGACAGTATAAAAGGAAAGGATGAACCAATGCCCACTATCGCCACAATGTAAAATATTCAGAAGGTATGCTTATAAATAGATTTTTATCCGGAAAAGGGAGTGAAAGCTCAAATATCAGATAAAAATGAAAATTGACCAAATGAGTGAACAGAATCTGCATGCATAAGCATCAAGATGTCATGGATAGATCAAGAACTAAAATTAACAGTTTCCACAAAAATGATGCTCCGTTACTCATAGAGTCCTATCCTTACTTTTTTTACATAACCAGTAGCTGACTTTCATTCAAGAATTCGTGATTACAAACTATGTGGGACACGCTTTTATATACTCGGTAAAGTGTCTCAAATGAGTACGCAGTTTGAAGGCCAACCTAGGTTGCACGGGAGCGGGGACGGGGGCGG
>CAAKMY010082116.1:0-18085 GCA_901111285.1 Corrigiola litoralis | reverse complement strand
ACCCATTGGGACGGAGGGAGTATTAGTCATCGAAGTTAAACACATACTGGTAGTATCATGCATATTCATACGTCCGGCTACAAGAGTATGAAAATTTGTTTATATCAAAATTAATTAATGTGAATGATAGGTTGAACTTCGATATAATAGCCACGAAAATAGCCAACATAAATCAGTAAATTATAGATATATATTTTTTAATATCTAATATGAGTCATTGTTTAGTTTGACGCTTTTCATAATAATGGATGGTGATGATCAATTATCAGAAAAATCAATAACAAAGATCCTTTTGTACCCATGGTTATAGAATTGTTGTAAGCTAAAAGCTAGATACTCCTGATGAAGACAGATAGGAAAAGCAAAATATGAAATTTTGTCATTTCAATTATGAAAAATCTTCATGATATTAGTGCGAAGTGCATCACTTAACTTGACCATTTGTGTTTCTCCATATGATGAATCTTGGCACATAAAAATTTCATACTATTTATGTTCCTCGATCTAGCTTTATGAATAGATACTTGTTGCCACATCAATAAATGATTAATGACGGTAATATAGGCTTTTACAATATTGATAAAAAAAATGAATATTTTTATTCAGTTTTTGACAGTCTTTTTAGTTGAAATAATTAGACCACCTTGTATTATGCAGTGCTCAATCTTATTTCTAGTCACTAATAAGTTTGTACAGGTAAAACATGCGTTAGTCAATAAACGTAGTCACTATTCTGTTTTCCCGCATATTGGTAAGATTTAAGAATTGAGGTTCGACGCATCAGTATCATTCCGGTTTTATGGAAGATACGCGGGTTCAATTTTTATATGCGATTTTGTACGTTTTCATTAACAAAACACATATTGCTTAGTATGAGCTCAGGACTGAGGGTAATTTGTATTGATTCTAGACGAGCCGAACTTCCTGTGCTGAATAGCTAAGTTTAACTGGTACGTGTGTATGATTTATTAAGAATTTGAGATGCACCTTAACGAATATAGATGGAGCAAGGAATGTAGACGCAAAGTTTCAAGCTGAGTATTTGTCCCAGAAAATGCAATGGATCATCCCTCGAAATTAATGAACGTAGCCAAATGATCCATACTTGTTAAATCGTGTGTGGACTCCTACAAGCTTGTTTATGCTGCTAATATCAGGCCGGTTCACCCATGCTTGGAGTTAAAGCATACTTGCCCCACCCAAACCAGGGAAATTCACTATTTCCGGCCAGGTACTATTTCCAGGTACTTAATTACAAAATAAAAGAATTAGTGACAACTTGTTTTTTGGGAGATCATAAAGAATAGGATTGGTATAACCAAATAAGATTAATGGTTGTGAAAGCGTACTAGTTCTAGTTAAAATGGGATTTATAGACACCTTATGCATATGTCGACTAACAGTTTGGAATATTGGCTGTTCTTCTTTTGTTTCCATTAAACACCTACTTAGAACCTTTGTGTGCCGGAACGACTGATAAATAATTTGGTGGTAGCTAGACTTATTACTACGAAGTATGGAGCTAGCTACACATGCAAGTACAATGTTTAAATGTATAAGGCTTACGGTATGTGTGTAACACTAACAGTCTAACACCAGATTGGGAGAAAAAGAGGTCACGAGAGGGGAAGCGATCCAAGATTATGTTTAAGGCTTGTGTGTGTAACGTTAACAGTTTAATATCTTGTTTAGATTGGGAGGAAAAGAGCTCATGAGAGGGGAAGGGATCCAAGATTATGTTTGGCGGGCTATAACCAACATTATAGTACGTATAACGATCAATCGATCACCATCTAGTTCAGATTAATCTAGATGGATGGGGAAATTAGGAGAGATATGAGAATGTGATCGAGGGAATACTGCTGATCATGCATTTCAATTTCCGAAGAAGTAAGCTGTTCGAGGAAATACTGCTGGAGTGTCATTATAGTTTATGCAAGTGAGGAGATCTAGTTTGTTCTTTTGACATATAAGCTAAGCTAATTAAAATCCTTCTACAAAATTCACTATATGATGAATCATGACTCAAGATGAAGAGTGCAAAAACCCAATGAAGGCCCCTCTATTTATTCCACAAAAATCACGAAGTAGAAAAGAAACGAGCTGAGAGAGGATTTTTTTCAAAAGAAAAACTACATTGGAAATACCATAGTATTTTACGTACAGCTCTACAAGACCGTCAATACATTAAGGATACCCATACATTAACTTAGTTTTGTCTTGTAGTTTTGTCTCATTGATATATTGGTTACTTGAATACGGTCATGATGCAGGAGTTTCGATTGAGGCAAATATCTGCTTTGTAAAGAAGCGAATGATGTATCTATCCGTAGAGGCCAGGGGGGAGGGGGATGGTGATTGACATAAGTTAGAGGGGGGTGGTGATTGACATAAGTTGCCATGCGTTCGTATTCGTGCTTGAATCATGATTCATAAACTCATGAGCATGACTTGTTCTTGAGAAGCAGGAATTTTTTATGCCAACTTAGAAAGAGTTGTAAACATGCATATGCAAATTTGACTTCAATTGGGTTACTAAAACCTTAAAAAGTTAGTGAGAACTGAGAAGTGCTTAAGAAATGAGATGACAATAGTCTCTAGTGGACTATCATGCATGCATCTGTGAAAGTTCCTTCTATAGATTCTAAAAAAATCGTCAACAAGCTGTAAATATTCTATCATATTGTATACTAGCTGATCGATTTGAGCTATCGTTCTATTATATAAACTCCATAAGACGTACCCCTCATCTTAAGTCATACATTCAATAAACTAGTGCTACAACTGACGACATAGCCGGCTTTGGGAACTGGTGAGTGGTGATGGATCTGTGAATAAATATTGTGATGTATGCGGGTTGCCCGTCCGTCCATGCCCCTTAAAGAAGTGCCTGAAATGATTCACGACTACAAGATGCCTTTCTTTCGCCGTTTATCTCGCTAACTTGATCTCCGGCCTGACTTTTTATCTATCAGTAGCATTGCTTGTTGACCTCCAAGGCTCCAACATGCAACGATATAAATATCTTCTATATATGTTTGTTGTTTTGGTGTTTACACTAGATTGTATAACATCAAATCAATGATAAATTCTTGTCGTTGTGAGTGCTCTTATGACAAAGAGGTCAACCATGAAATATGCTCCACTTTCAGGACATGGATCAAACCATTTACCATGGTTATAAAGGAATGAGGTGAATAACCACACCCCACACGACATCTCATAATTATACATATTTTTCATATGTTAGCACACGTTCCATCATTGTTTTTTTTTGGGTACAAACTGTCCATCAATGAGTACATTTATGAATAATAACGTGGTATACGATCACCATGTTATCCATATTTCGATTATGATCGAGATGGATAATGGTGTGTCTTCTGGTGATATAAACAAAGCCATATATGTGACTGAATAATCACTGTTGATATTTCCAAAGAATACAAGCATATGCGTCTAATGTTGTCTAACTTTTAGTAATATCTTAAAAATTCTCTCTTTTTTCAAACTTGTATCTTAATTATTAAAAATCACACTCCAAAAAAAGTAAGTGGCACTGGCTCAGTGATGAAATCATCGATGTTGTTATATCAAGTAAGCTTATAGCTTCCCTTCGATAATAGTACTATAGGGTACTAATATACAAAAATATTATAATTGCACTTTTGTGAATGCACATCTTCGTATGACACTCTTATCTCGATCTCAATCTTGTGACTCACAATTATCATGTAAATTTTTATTTTTTTAGTCATGAATACAATGTACAATTTCCATTAGTAGAAGGAAAGTATATGATAGCTACATCAGGTACTATTCACTTTTGGTACCTTCCTCTCACATGACTTAGAAATTTTAAACAATAATGACATAAATATAAATCCCAATGATAGGAAAATCTAAATCCCGATCGTCCTATCTACTTGTTTTGTCCAATTCTGATTGTTGTAATTGGCTATGTGCCATTCTTTAAGGTTAATTACATATTTCACAATAATAGATGGATTGTCTTAATTAACATCAATTATAAGATTATTGATCACATTTTAGACTAAAGTTGTCACTTCTTTTACCATGTTGATGTAAAATTTTTCCTAAACTCACAAACATATATCTATTTCAATAACTTAAACTAAATCGTCAGTTTCAATAATCCGGGTTGCAGAGAAACTTACATATGACCGCAAATCCTGTGTGCAGAGTGCTTCACGAACTTTCCCTCGATCAACCAATAGAAAATTTCTATTTCTCCTACGACTGTTTTTCGTTTTGACAAAGGATACCTACGACTATTTCCAAGTGACCTATTAAAAAGTGTAGCAAATACACTAAGTGTTACATTTACACAATAAAACACCAGAAATCTTCCATACGAAGAGTCCAAGAGAGTTCGAAACTTCAAAATGTGCATGCAAGAGAGTAACCGCGTTTGTAATCTTCTGCCCCATTAATACTTTGACCAAATGACAAAGGAAAATGAGATGACCAACCATTCTAAACAAAGGGCTTAGTCACATTAATAAGGTGGTAAAAGGTCTGACTACAGCTATCCATGAATTCCTTTGAGTTACGTAGTATACCGTGTACGTATCTCCTCTACTCGATTTTCACCAAAAAAAAAAAAATCTCCTCTACTCAATTAAATGCTACGCACATTATCCAGCTGGACCATACAACACTGAACACAATTCATATGAACTCCCACTTTCGTAAATACCACCAAACTTAATGGCATATCTCAACTTCTAAATGCTATAAATACTTGACATATACTGAGACATAACATATAGTAGTAGCAGTCAGAAATAATAGCAGAAAAAAGCCAGAATCCTAGTGCAAATTAAAAGCATGGCAACTTATAGATCCTTGTTTAAAGCCGTTATCTTCTTCTTCTCTCGTTTACTCCACGAACACTTTAAAACCCCTAGGTACCTTCATCGAAAAGTCAGCAATGCCCTTAACGTACCTCACCCTAAGCTTCAAAAGTACCCTTCATTCATTGGATCATATGAGCATTTTCCTAATGATCTTGAAAATCATACTTTGATCTTCAACGTGGAGGAAACATTGTTGAAATCTTCTTCTATGTTCCCTTACTTCATGCTTGTCGCGTTCGAAGCAGGAAGTCCATTAAGGGCCCTTGTCCTACTCCTTCTGTACCCTATAATTTGCTTGTTAGGCAAAGAAGTAGGTCTAAAGGTCATGGTTATGGTGTGCTTCTTTGGGATCAAGCGAGAGGGCTTTATGGTAGGAAGGGCAGTTTTACCAAAGTTTTTACTTGAAGATGTAGGGTTCCAAGGTTTTGAGGTGGTGAGGAAGTGTAAGAAGAAAGTTGGTGTTAGCAACCTGCCTCGAGTGATGATTGAGAGTTTCTTGAAAGATTATTTGGAGATTGACTATGTTGTTGGAAAGGAGATAAGGGTTTTTGGTGGACGTTTTATTGGTCTAATGGAAGATAACAAGAAGGATACTAATAATCTTCTAGACCAAATTCTAGGAGAGGGTGAAATGATGAGTTCCAAGGTTATTGGAATAAGTAGTGGCGCTAAGGCATCCCTAAGCCATCCATTGTTCTTCTTTTGTAAGGTAAGCTTTTGTCAATATGTATTTCCAAATTAAATCGGCCGTTTGTAACATTTGCATATGTAGTTAACAGGAGTTTTCTTGACAACTAGAATTTTTATTAATTTATAAATTTTTAATAATTGAGTCATATGATCGATACAAATTTAGTCAATTGAAGCTAATTTATATGCTATGATATACTATACTAGCGATCTGTTGGTCACACTGTTTGATATATCAATTCTGTTAGATCTGCATCATGTACTCGTATATGTAGGTTTTAAATAGAGTGGTACATGTGAGTCTAGCTATTAATAGCTGAAAAACTAGTTAATTTTTAAGAGTACTTTATCAAGTAAGCTACACTAGATTACGCATGTTATATTATTCTCCGACACTCACCAGTCCCTACCTATATACTATATATCCAATCCAATCCTACCATGATCTAAGATAGTTTTGGAAATCATTCTAATTGCGGTTGCTACTTGCTAGCCACGACAATTCTATTAATCAATTACCTAGTCAGATAAGAGATGCGCCTAGCAATACAACTAGAGTACTAGACTAGGAACATAAACAATACCGAGAAAATGAGAGACTCGTAGTCATACTAATTTTGACTTGGCAGTACGTACGTACCTTGATAACGGTTGTTGTCATGACCTACTATACTTAAGAGGATGGACTTGATCTTTTCTTTTCCAACAAATATAAAGATCTTTTCTTTTCCAACAAATATATAAATTAATAGTTTTCCACATAACATCTACGGAATAAGTAGTATGAGTATCTAACTATGGTGACCATTTACATGAATGCAGGAAATTTATGTGACGAGTGAGGCGATAACGAAGAATTGGCAGTATCTCACAAAGGATAACTACCCAAGGCCCTTGATATTCCATGATGGCAGATTGTCCTTTAAACCAACACCATCAGCCAGTTTGGCCTTATTCCTGTGGCTTCCCTTTGGAATTCTCCTGGCCATCTACAGAGTGGTTCTTGTCTTGTCCCTTCCTATAAAAATTGCAACTCCTTTACTAATATTTACTGGCATGAGGCTATTACGTTCTATGCCCAACCCCACTGATGATCATTCTAGAGAAAATATCCATACAAGATCATCCAAGGGCCAACTCTATGTGTGCAACCACAAGACACTGTTAGACCCACTGTACCTCTCATATGCCCTAAACAAGCCACTCACTGCGGTGACCTACAGTCTAAGCAGAATGTCAGAAATCCTAGCACCAATCAGGACCGTTAGATTGAGCAGGGACCGCGGTCAAGATGGCATCATGATGAAGAAGCTATTAAGTCAAGGGAATTTAGTTGTTTGCCCTGAAGGGACCACGTGCAGGGAACCCTTTCTATTAAGGTTTAGTCCTTTGTTTAGTGAAATGAGTGACGAAATTGTTCCTGTGGCCTTGGACTGTTACGTGAACATGTTTTATGGGACTACTGCTAGCGGGCTCAAATGCTTAGACCCCCTTTTCTTCCTCATGAACCCCCGGCCTAGCTACACCGTCCGGTTTCTCGACCTGGTCAACGGCTCGTCGACGTGTCAAGACAGTAGTCGATCGAGGTTTGATGTGGCAAATAATGTGCAGAGAGAGATTGGTGATGCACTAAGCTTTGAGTGCACCACACTTACTAGGAAGGACAAGTATATAATTTTGGCCGGTAACAATGGAGTTGTGTAATTAGCTTTTTACTACTATTAGCAAGTCAAGTAGAATTGTGAGTTTACTATAAAAAAAATTAGTTTACATGTAAAATTTTGCATCAAGGAAATATTTCTAAAGAAATACTTTGGACTTTAAGAGGAATTCTCTTTTGAGGTAGTCAATAGATTAGCTAGGAACAAAGTCACCTCGAGATTAAGGTATGCTAAATATTGGATGAGATCATCAAGATATTATATATATGTGCGTGAGATCATCAATGAGACAATGTTGAAAACATCATGATCAAAGATTGATATGAGGAGCCTCTTGATTGATTTGAACATTAACAATTACTCCGTACCAGGTAAAGACGCAAGACTGCTATTCTATTGTCACTTGATAAGAACATAAGGAATCATTGTAGTCGCCTTCTAATTCTTCGTTAAAATCCAAAAGTTTCAGGCTCATAAATGCTATAGATGAATTGAGTTAATTGTAAGACTAGAACTAAACATAAATTAGAGTCATTGCAGTCCAACAAAAGCAATGCCCAAAAAATCATGCACAAGCCTTTAAGGACGAGTATCATACTAATTCATAAGCTACGCGAAGTATCTGAAGCATTCCATGCCTTGCAAAGATGGCAACATGATAACAAATCGTCTCATAACAAAAAAATTGTGGAGTTCGAATCGTATTGTGTCTTAGTAATTAAACTCCCTTAAAACAACAAACCACAAGATTGAGTGGCAATCTTTGAGTCGATTCGATTTGTAACGAATTTAAGTCACATCATGTCTTTTATTCTATCATGTTAGGTCCATGCCGGTTTTATATTGGGCCTACTTTGGGTCAAATTGGTTTTGTTAAGTAACTGATCCGAGCGGGTGGAATTCAGGCGCCGTTTTCCTCAGGTTGTATCGGGTCAAGTTTCCGGCAGTTTACGTGGATCCAATATGGTCTATTCCACTTTTTTTGCTTTACCTATTAGTAAAGGCCAAAAATATATATGCTAAAGAAAGAGTGACTAACTGACTACCAAATTGATACCACCATCGGTGAAACCCTATCATCTCCCCATTTCCAAACAAAGGATGATAAAAAGACCCATTGAGTGGTTACCATTCGATAACCACACTTTCACAAGAATTTATCATTTTTAAAAATAAAATACCCCCTCAATTTCAGTATTTCACTCCCATTTCAATTCCAAACATGTTTAGTACGGAGTATTTTGTTCTCATCTTCTTTTTTGACCCACCCACTTGCACATCCAATAACCCCTATTCATTTTCTGCTAGTCTTGGAAGAGACCATTTATTTTTATTATAAAAGTAAACCAAGCTATCCTGACCCAATAAAAACACATAAATCTACAACTAATTTGAGTTTGTAGGGAGCTTAAAAAAATTTACCTAGTACACTATAACGCCGGTCTACTTTTACAATAAAAGTAGACGGTCTTTTCAAATATTTTGCATTCATTGTGAACCAGCCCAAACCCACAGCCAACCCAGCCCAAAAAAGCAAACCATATAAAACCCCCAAACACACCCAAACGCCCAAATCAATTACCCCAATTTTCTCTCTCCTAGGGTTTCTAAACCCTAACCCTAAAAAATCGGACCCCAAAAATCGGACCAAAATCCCAATTAAACACATGGGCACAGAGCGTAAGCGAAAGGTGAGTTTATTCGACGTGGTAGACGAGGCCTCAATCCCGGGAAACAAGCTAATTCGATCCAACGGTGGTATGGCCAACAATGGGGTTAATCCGACGGTCAATCCGTGGAATTTGCGGCCATATTCGGGGAAGTACTTTGAGATTCTGGAAAAGAGGAAGTCTTTGCCTGTTTGGCAGCAAAAGGAGGATTTTTTGAATGTGTTGAGGAATAATCAGACCATTATTCTTGTTGGTGAGACTGGTAGTGGCAAGACTACTCAGGTGATTTGGTGTTTTTGATGTTTTGGTTGTTTGTTGATTTGGGTGTTTTTGGTTTTATTGTTTTGTGATTGATTGATTTTGTGTTTTTGTTTTTATGATGATGTGTGAGTAGGTGAAAATGCCCAGATAATTTGTTTTTATTTTGATGTTTGTGTTTTTTGTGATTTTTGTTGATTAGGGTGTTTTTGGTTTGTTTTGTTTTGTGTTTGATTATGTGTGTTTTTGTTCTTGTGATGATGTATGAGACGGTGGTATGATAAATGACGGGGCGGAGTGAGTGTTTGAGCTGCCCGGCCTAGCTTAGGACCGTCTTATACAAGTTTTTAGCATAGTGTTTTGTTGGCATTTTATGTTTGTGTCATATTAATGATTGTATTAGACGGAGCTAGTGTTCTAGGATACGGCCGGGTGCCACCCCATCCTATGCGTGTAAAACGTGCATAAGACGGTCTTACGATGGGATTGATTGAGATTTTGAGGTAGTTGAGTGAGCTTTGTTGTTAGGAAATTATAAGAGCTCAACCTCATTGTAGCGTAGGACGTCTTAGGGAAGTTTCTAACTTACCATAGTGTTTTCCGATTGTATTAGGGTGTTTTTTTTGTTATATTGAAGGTTCTGTAACAATAATTTATGATTTTGTGGATAGTTCGTTGTATGGGTTATGTTCTGTTATGTAGGTAGTGTATGAAGTTTTTAGGCTTAGGTCAGTGGAAATGTTCATTTACTGTTGATGATTGGTTGATGCCATGCAATATGAAACTTGGACCGAATTTTTGTTGGAGGACTTGGTTAACTTTTAGTAGAAGTTTAGGCTGTTCGACTTGTCAATTACTGTATGTAGGGCCAGTATGGATCGGAACATTAGTTCGAGTTATATGTCTAATTGGTTTTGCTGATTGGTTTGTGAGGTATGAAACTTTGGTCTAATTGTAGGTAAACTTGCTAGAGGACTTGGTTAATTGTTAGTCAAAGTATGCTGTTAGCTTTGTCTAACTGTATGTATGAAGCTGTACGTAGGTTTGAATGTGTATTAGTATATACGTTCTGTGTTTCATTGATGTTGGTAGGACTTGCTTTCCATTTGAAAATGTTTGTGATTTGGTGTATTCCCAAATTGTTAAAATTGTTATGTTTTACCTTTGATTTATGAGTGTTGGTGTGAATGATTGTATAACTTTAATTTGAAGTTAAGGCAAGTTTAAATTGGCAAGGAAAGAACATTAATTTCAGTCATTGCGGAACGTGTTGCCTTGATTTAGTTACTAAGAATGTCAATTTTTAAGTAGTGTAGTTAATACATGAATGACGTGAAATTGCGTTGGAGTTTTTGACTTAATTATTAGGCATGGTATCATCTTATGGTTGTTTTGGTTGAGGAAAAGAATCCAGGATTTGTTTGTTTGAAAGAATGGAATAACTTGAGTCTTAAGGAAGGCTAATTTTCTTTGGGCAAGAAAGATACTTAGTTGTAGTTGTTGAATGTGAAGGATGTAGCTGCTAAAGAACAGGTTACAGTATAGTCCAGTTACTTGAGAATGGGCATGAAATGCAGTGGATAATTATGGTGAATAGTCTACCTATCACATTTTCCTTGGGAAAAAGAATCCAGGATTTTACTTATAAGAATGGATGTGTCTTACAGAGTTACAGTCAATTGATTGCTTAAGTTCGGTTGCCCTCATCAGTGTGCAAACAACTAAATGAGTTCCATCTGGTGCAATTGTCTACTCTTTACATTGTATTCTTCAGTCTTATTTTTTCTTGTATCCTTTCTTTTTCCCCAATTTAGCTTGTTGTGCGAAATTCGAGAAACTAAGACTGGCCTACAGTATTTAAATGTTATCAAAGTCATTGGCTAAGGAGTTTATATTCCGTTTGATATACACATTTGGGGAATATAAGCTTAAAAACTAAACAAATTTTGATATCATGAATATACTTTTTCATATGAATCCAATTGATAGAACTTTCATAATTCCTAACGAAGTTTTTTGAGTACTAAATTGATAGTCAGAGGCTTTCCTCAAAATGTATGAACCACAAATTTCTTTTAACAGAGTATATTGTACACACCATTGTCTTGCCGGGAAAGTTGGTTGTTTCCTCAATTTGTAGTTGGAATCACGCTCTGACAGTCTGACCTGCTATATATGCCATTTGTAGATTCCTCAATTTGTTCTGGAAGCTGATGTTGGTTCCTCAGATAAACGGAAAAAAATGTTGGTAGCTTGTACCCAGCCACGTAGGGTGGCAGCGATGTCAGTTTCTCGTAGAGTTGCTGAAGAAATGGACGTTACTCTAGGAGAAGAAGTTGGTTATAGCATTCGTTTCGAGGACTGTAGCAGTGCAAAAACAGTTTTGAAGTATGCATACCCCTTCTTGCAATATGTTGCTGTTGTGCCTTTGCCATAAAGTTTTTAGTTAGTAAATATATGTGATTCCTGACCTGCATGTTCTCTATGTCGTAGGTATTTGACAGACGGTATGCTTTTGAGGGAAGCAATGACTGATCCTTTGCTAGAGAGGTACAAAGTTATTGTGCTAGATGAGGCTCATGAGAGGACATTGGCGACTGATGTGCTCTTTGGGCTTTTGAAGGAGGTTCTGAGAAACAGACCTGACTTGAAGTTGGTTGTTATGAGTGCTACACTGGAAGCTGAAAAATTTCAAGATTATTTTAGTGGTGCACCACTTATGAAAGTTCCTGGAAGGCTCCATCCAGTGGAAATTTTTTACACTCAGGAGCCTGAAAGAGACTACTTGGAGGCAGCCATTCGGACTGTCGTACAAATACACATGTGTGAACCTCCTGGTGACATCCTTGTTTTTCTTACTGGAGAAGAGGAAATAGAGGATGCTTGCCGTAAAATTAATAAAGAAGTTGCAAATATGGGTGACCAAGTTGGACCTGTTAAAGTAGTCCCACTCTATTCAACTCTTCCTCCTGCTATGCAGCAGAAGATATTTGAAGCTGCTCCAGCACCCTTGACAGAGGGAGGTCCTGCTGGAAGGAAAATCGTGGTGTCCACTAACATTGCAGAAACTTCTTTGACCATTGATGGTATAGTTTACGTTATCGACCCAGGGTTTGCTAAACAGAAAGTGTACAATCCTCGAGTTCGTGTAGAATCTCTGTTGGTATCTCCTATATCAAAGGCCAGTGCTCATCAGAGAGCTGGTCGTGCTGGAAGAACGCAGCCAGGAAAATGCTTCAGGCTATACACTGAGAAAAGTTTCCATAATGATCTCCAGCCTCAAACTTATCCGGAAATTTTACGGTCGAATCTTGCAAATACAGTTCTTACTCTGAAGAAATTGGGTATTGATGATTTGGTTCATTTCGACTTCATGGACCCTCCAGCTCCAGAGACATTGATGCGTGCTTTGGAAGTTCTGAATTATTTAGGGGCGTTGGATGATGAGGGTAACCTGACCAGGCTTGGGCAGATCATGAGTGAATTTCCACTGGATCCTCAGATGGCTAAGATGTTAGTTGTCAGCCCTGAGTTCAATTGTTCAAATGAGATCCTTTCCATTTCGGCAATGCTTTCAGGTGACTTGGTCTGTCCTCTTATTGTATTTCTTCAAGTCCCATGTCAGTCATTTTAAACACTTCAATTCTACTGGCTACAGGGGCAAAGTAGTGTCCCCTACAGTCTGCATGTATGCTTTGAATATGCTTGCATGTCCTATTGTCCTGTCCCTACATGGGCGCGCTGTTTTTTAAAGTGCATCTGTCATGTTTGTGCATGTATAGCTAGAATTTTCTTTGCATGCCGTATGTACATATGTATGCCTGTGAGTCATAGGTCGTCATCAGCAACTATCTAGTCTGGGTTCCATGCCCCTGGTTGGCATGTTGTACCATAGAGTTTCTAAGTAAGTGCTGATGCAGATAGTTTCAGTTTCTCAGTATTTTCTCATCAAGCAAATGGTCTCGTCTCGCCTCTATGCATCTGCTGACCTTCCGTGGGCCTCGTCTGTGATAACAATTACTTTATTTAGTACCCAATTGCTTTGTGAGGCCTAGGGAGGCTCAGAAAGCTGCAGATGAAGCAAAAGCTAGGTTTGGACACATCGATGGGGATCACCTGACGCTGTTGAACGTATACCATGCTTTCAAGCAGAATAGTAAGTGCTCATTTTACCCTGGTTTCGTCCTTTACTTCTTTCTTATTATGGATGGACAGGCTCGCCAAATTATTTTATTAAATTAATTACTGTTGATTGCATTTATGACAGATGAAGACCCAAATTGGTGTTACGAGAATTTTGTTAACCAGAGAGCAATGAAGTCTGCTGACAATGTGAGGACGCAGCTTGAGCGCATTATGATTAGATTCAACCTACAGCGTTGCAGCAACCCCTTTAGCAGCAGGGATTACTATATCAACATACGGAAGGCAATGCTAGCAGGATACTTCATGCAAGTTGCTCATCTGGAAAAAACAGGGCATTATTTGACGGTGAAGGATAACCAAGTGAGTTACCAGATATGGATTTTATATACTTATTTCTGTGCTTAAGTCTTTTGCTGTCGAATCATGTTATAAGTACATGTTCGAAATGTGCATATTCTCATGATTTCTGAGTATAATATGCTAATCGTGATGCTTACTCTCCAGGTTGTTCACTTGCATCCTTCAAATTGCCTGGACCATAAGCCAGAATGGGTCATATACAATGAATACGTCTTAACGAGTCGGAATTTTATTCGAACTGTCAGCGATATCCGTGGAGAATGGTTAGTTCCTTTTCTTGTAACAGACCATTTCTGTACTAGCTGTGTACGTGTACTTCTGTTATTCTGTACTGTGTTATAACCCTCTGTTCTGTGTTCTGACTTGGAGCAGGCTTGTTGATATAGCACCACATTACTATGATCTCACAAATTTCCCGAATTGTGAGGCTAAACGAGTTCTAGAAAGAATGTATAAGAAGCGTGAGAAGGAAAAAGAAGAGAGTAAGACTAGGAAGTAGGAAAGGAGAAGCTGGGGGTGGAGAGAGGATCAAACATGCCCTTCATGTGCTACTTTCCAGGAGATATTAGTCAAGGTTTCATGTTGCACTTTTTTGTCGAGTTCTTTCAGCTGGAGGGAGGGTCGCTCAACATTGTTTAGCTTGCTTTTCCTTTCTTTCGACTTCTTAAAGGTTAACTTATGGGTATGTAATGTTTGTTGGAGTTCTATAAGAATACTAGTTGCTCTTGGGTTGCTTTATCTTCATGGGTCGCTCAACATTTTACGAAAAAGTCACGAAATTTACCAAACATGTTCATAAAATGTATTGGAGCATAATTAAAGGACGTGACAATGTCATTCCTCCTTCTTGATAGTTTTACGGTGTGTTTAGCGCTCGATTCAAGCATGTGCATAATGGACAAAATCGATGGTTTGGGCTACGCTAAAGCTACTTTTTGGCAATTTTCTTGTTCCATTTTTCATTATACGTGTCTAGGTTACACCCTGTCAATTTTCGTCCGATTCTATTTCGGGGCCGGGACGAGGTTTTCTTGGGGGTTATAGTCCACAAAAACCGGCTTTTTGGGTCGATTTTTGATTTTACGGAAAAAGTTCCGAAATTTACCAATCATATTCATAGTGTGTAATGGAGCATAATGAAGCATGTGACAATGTGATTCCTCCTTGATAGTTTTACGATGTGTTTACCGTTCAATTCGTTCGAGCATGTACATAATGGACAACACCGATAGTTTTGGCTACACCAAAGCTACTTATTGGCAATTTTATTGTTCCATTCTACATTATAAGTGTCTAAGATGCCTCTCGCTAGATTTCGTCCGATTCTATATCGCGGTCGAGACGAGATTTGTTCGTGAGTTATACCCCACAAAAATCGGCTTTTTGGGTCGATTTTTGATTTTTCGAAAAAAGTCCCAAAATTTAACAACCATGTTTACAGGGTCTATTGGATCATAATTGAAGCATGTGGCAATGCCATTCTTTCTTCTTGATAGTTTTACGTTGTGTTTAGCGCTCGATTCGAACATGTGCATAATGGACAAAACCGATAGTTTGGGCTACGCCTAAGCTATTTGTTGGCAATTTTCTTATTCCATTCTTCATTAAATGTGTGTAGGTTACGTCCTGTCAATTTTCGTTCAATTCTATTTCGGAGTCGAGACGAGGTATTTTCGTGGGTTAGCCCACAAAAACCGGCTTTTTAGGTCGATTTTTGAATTCCTGGAAAAAGTTTCGAAATTTACCTAACATGTTCATAGAGTGTATTGGAGCATAACTTAAGCATGTGGCAATGTCATTCCTCACTCTTGATAGTTTTACGATGTGTTTAGCGCTCGATTCGAGCATGTGCATAATGGACAAAACCGATGCTTTGAGTTACGCCAAAGCTACTTTTTGGGAATTTTCTTGTTCCATTATTAATTATATATGTCTAAGATGTCTCTTGCCAATTTTTGTCCGATTCTATTTCGGGGCCGAGACGAGGTTTTTTCGTGGGAATACACAAAAACCGGCTTTCTGGGTCGGTTTTTCATTTTACGGAAGAAGTCCCGAAATTTACCAAGCATAGTCATAGGATGTATTGGAGCATAATTGAAGCATGTGTCAATGTCATTCCTCCTTCTTGATAATTTTATGGTGTGTTTAGCGATAGATTCGAGCATGTGCATAATAGACAAAACCGATGGTTTGGGTTACGTCAAAACTTCTTTTTGGCAATTTTTTTGTTTCATTATTCATTATATCTGTCTAGGATACCTCATGTCAATTTTCGTTCGATTCTATGGCCGAGACGAGGTTTTTTTCGTGGGTTATACTCCCCAAAAACCGGCTTTTTGGATCGATTTTTGTTTTTTCGGAAAAAAGTCCCAAAATTTACCAGGCATAATCATAGCGTTTATTGGAGCATAATTGAAGCATGTGACAATGTCATTCCTCTTTCTTGATTGTTTTATGGTGTGTTTAGCGCTCGATTTGAGCATGTGAATAATGGACAAAATCGATGATTTGGGCTACGCCAAAGCTAATTTTTGGCAATTTTCTTGTTCCATCCTTCATTATATGTGTGTAGGATGCCTCTTGCCAATTTTCGTTCGAATCTGTTTCGGGGCCGAGACCAGGTTTTTTCGTGGGTTATAGTCCAAAAAAAGGGCTTTTTGGGTCGATTTTTGATTTTCCCGAAAAAGTCAAAAAATTTTATCAAGCATGTTCATAGGGTGTATTGGAGCATAATTGAAGAATGTGGCAATGTCATTCCTCCTTCTTGATAGTTTTACGGTTTGTTTAGCGCTTGATTCGAGCATTTGAATAATGTACAAAACTGAAGGTTTGAGTTACGCCTAAGTTAATTTTTGGTAATTTTCTTGTTCCATTTTTTATTATATTTGTTCAAGATGCCTCCTGCCGATGTTTGTCTGATTCTATTTCGGGGCCGAGAAGAGGTTTTTTCGTGGGTTATAGACTTATAGTCCACAAAAAAGGCTTTTTGGGTCGATTTTTGATTTTTCGGAAAAAGTCACAAAAATTTATCAAACATGTTTATAGGGTGTATTGGGGCATAATTGAAGCATGTGGCAATGTAATTCCTTCTTTTTGATAGTTTTACGGTATGTTTAGCGCTCGATTCGTTCAAGCATGTGCATAATGGAAAACAACGAAGGTTTGGGTTATGCCAAAGCTATTTGTTGGCAATTTTCTGTTCCATTTTTCATTATGTGTCTAGGATGCCTCCTTCCAATTTTCGTCCGATTTAATTTGGGGTCGAAAAATGGTTTTTTTGTGGGTTATATAGTGCACAAAAACTGGTTTTTTGGGTCGATTTTGGATTTTCCGAAAAAAGTCTCTAAATTTCCCAAGCATGTTCATAGGTTGTGTTGGAGTATAATTAAAGCAAGTGGCGATTTCATTCCTCCTTTTTGATATTTTAACTGTGTGTTTACCGCTCGATTGGAACAGGTGCATAATGGACAAAAACGATGGTTTGATTTATTTCAAAGATATTTTTTGGCAATTTTCTTGTTCCATTATTCATTATATGTGTTTAGGATGCCTTATACTGATTTGTTTATGAGACATCCTAAACATATGAAACTACAAACATGAGAAAGTAACCCAAATAATTGCCTATATTATCATTATTTTATATGGTACGCGTGTTCATATTAATCCCATAATTATTGATATGCTCTCATGTCTTAAGTTGTTAAACATGTCATAAATTGGTTGTCATTGTTTCTTCTAGTTAATTTGTTTTTACCCCTTCCAATAAGTTTCAGTTCTTTTCATTAATTTGTTGTCCTTGTTTTAGTTCGTTTCAATTACTTCCAGTTCATTTAACTCTAATTTTAGTTTCTTTCACTCTTTTTCAGTTCAATTCCTTTCAGTTCAAGAGAACAGAGCATTAATACATAGTAGCCCAGTCGACATGGAATTGGAACACTTAGCAAGTAGACATGGGAAATATTGATCAATGCGACTGTCTCTTAGCCAATTCATTGCAATTGTCCCTAACCAACGAGTAAACGGTACTACCTTCAAAAAAAAAAAAAAAAAAACGAGTAAACGGTTTGGAAATTAGTTCGCCGAGGTTATTTATGAAGCCAAGTCATAGCTTGGGGTAGTTAAAAAGCACCATAGACCAAGGCTTTACGTGCCCACATGTTCCTATGGTCCCTAGGTGCATGATAGGTCACTTTCGGGAATATTTACGGAAAATAAAAATCGACCTAAAAAGCCGGTTTTTGTGGACTATTATCCACGAAAAAACTTCGTTTCGGCCCCGAAATGGAATCAGACGAAAATTGGCCAGAGGCATCCTAGACACATATAATGAATAATGGAACAAGAAAATTGAAAAAAAATGGCCTAGGCATAGCCCAAACCATTGGTTTTGAAAAACGTTCGCCGAGGTTATTTGTGT
>CAAKMY010082095.1:0-14546 GCA_901111285.1 Corrigiola litoralis | reverse complement strand
TATATGTATATAGCTCAATTATCAAAAAAAAAATTAACTTTGTCATGACAACATCTAATGCATCCCACTATATCCATATATTTGTAAACTATACCGTCAAATAATATAGAAAATTAAAGTTATGATTTCCCGGCATCGCCGGGTCCAAAAACTAGTAATATTATTAAAAGGTGTTGCAAGCACGGTAGGTTGCCACATGTTTATCCACCTCAATGCAAACTCAACATCCACGTTTTCAAAATCATCTTATTTAACTATCATATCATGTGCATTATACTAAAAGATAAATATAAAGGTTTAAATAAAATATCATTTATATTGGAAGTACTTGAGGACTGAAATATTAATTTCGAAAACTTCTATCTTTATAAAATGAAAAAAGGTGTAGCTAACTAGGTACTTGGAACTTAAAAAGGATCGGACGGATCCAAGAATCTAAAATATGGGTAATCTATACTAAGGGTAACATATATCTGCTACTATTGTTCTACTATTTTCTACCAATTTTCTACCTAACTCTTTTTTCTAACCAAATTTTTATAAATTTGAGAGTTGCTATTACAGTATTAGGATTCACCCCTGATTAGAAACCGAGGCATGTGTGTGAATACTTAAGTTAGAAATGTGTCACTCGAATCATATACTATTAGTAGTTATATTTACCATTTTAAAATTCTAACTTAATTTTGTTACCAATCTTATAGCCTAGGTCTCGACCATGCTTTATTTATTTTTATTATTTTTGTTTCTCTTCAGAAGCTTACACAAGTATTTTATTTAGAAGAACGATAATTCCAAATAAACATAAATAGGCTTTAATATTAGTGCAACTTGAAATTTCTTGCAAGATTAATATACATTTTTTCACATCACATAGTAGTAAATGCTAAATTTTATTCCAAATTAATTAGTCTCTATCAAACAACATTTTTGTGCATTGCACGAGTCAAATACTAGTGTGAAGGCAAAAAGCTAGACAGGGGTTGATAGATGAAAGGTACATAATTTAATTGTAAAGTAAAGATGAAGGTTGATCGATATAAGGTACAAAATCACACAGTGTTCGAAGGACCTTAATTGGTTGTCTACGAAGAGTTGGGAACGGTAAAACAACTTCGTTCCGGTATCATTCTTGGATTACAACATAGAGCTTAAGTGATCTATCCGCAAGCGAAGTCCTTCTCCAGTCTCCACCTTCAAGGCGCCACTGTAGCTGAGATGTGGGACTTAGACCATGGTTGGAAGTGGGATTTATTTGCACATTTGCTACATGAAGATACACATAAGTGAATTGTTGAGCTTGTGGAGGGAGACAACTATATGTTAATTCATTCTATTGGAATGCATCTTCATCAGGCAAGTCCACTACAAAATCCGCCTTGGGTATAATTCCAAGGGGTGTTGATGGCCCACCTTCAAATCATTGGGGTTTTGTTTGGAGATTAAAAGTTTCGTATCAAGTTTTTTTTATGGCTGACCCTCTCTGATCGGTTGCTATGCAACGCAAACACGCTAAGGAGAAATCTAGCGGATGACTCTAAATGTCCCAAACATATTCTCATATATTGCCCTAAAGCCAAATTGATATAGCTTACGTCAGGAGAAATCCCTCGTCTTTGAACTTTCTTTAATTTAATCCTTCTTCCATGCTTGGATTGTTGAGAATGTGACACACTATCAGATTTTGCGCAACATGTTTTGCTATCATGACCTGGTGGGTCTGAAAATGGCAAAATTCTGAAATACCTCTTGATAATACTATGTTTCTAAGACGCAAATTATATTCATGGAGAGTGAAGAAACAATTGCAAAGAGTGCATTGCTCCAATGTCTTCGCACTTCAAGAAATTTTTTGTTCGTTGGACTGCTGCACCTTTTAAATGGGCGGCTTTGAACACTGATGGAGCGGCCCGTGGTACTCTAGGGAAAGCTGGAGGTGGTAGATTTAGTTCACGATGCAAATGGTACTTTTATTTTTGCGTTTTCTTAATTCGTTTCGGGGTTTTGCCCCTCCATTGTACCAAAAAAGAAGAAAAAAAAAAAGTCTACAACAAGATGTGGGCCTTGTAAGTTGTAACACATAGGATTGCCAGTTTATCACATGTCGTCAATATATGTGTACGTGAAATTCGCTGTACATATAGATATTAGTATTACGGAGAAGTACATAGAGCGATAAGAGGACATCTTGTAATTCCTGATGCATAAACATGTTTTCCGACCAGAAATTTGTCCTAGAACTCTAGAAGGTTAGATGACCTATACATAATTCTGTAGGAATATCAAAGACTCCAAAACCTTTGCCAAAAAAAAAATAAAAAATCAAAGACTCAAAGTGTACTACTTAAATAAGGTTTTCCTTCGCTAAACTTTCGTCTGGTGCACAATATATTCGTTATTTCTCAAAGCGAAGAAAGCCCACAGCACAATCCTTAAAGCCAAAGCAAGATAGATTTCATTCTGCTGAATAATTGGGAGCCAATTCTTGTTAATCTTTTTGACCCAATTATTTCAGACAAATAATTGTAGTTATAAAATATTAATACACACTAAAAGCACGAGAAGTATTCGCAGAGTATTAAAAGGAAAGGAAAATTAACTTGTACAGTTGGAGGGCTTGATATCCATGCAGATTCTTTAAAGAACTCAACAAATATTCGGACTTTAAGTTATCACCGAGTACTAGTGTTTAGTGGGGCAGATAGTGTTTAGTGGGGCAGATAGTGTTTCGAGCTTTTTGACAAGATGTGGGATCGGGAAAGACACATGGAAAGTTATCGTATTGCAATTATTTTGCTTCTCAACTTCTCTTTCAAATGAATAAATAATAATTATGTTTGCAGCATAAAGTTCGAATCATGGATATTATTTTCCATAATTTGACTATGTTTCTGAAAAGAACCGAAAATATAAATGAAAACTAAAACAGTGAGGCCGGATATGCTGGTAAATTATTTCTGCTATCAACCATATATAAAAATTGTATTTCAAGTAGTTTTTCACATAAATAAAGCAACTTATCACTTTTCAACTATTTTACTAGTCTTCATCTATCTTATCGGTTAATTTTGTCAAATATACCCTACGATGATTATACTTTTCAGAAACGCTACCTCACGTAGTTTATTATTTCCATTACTGAAATTGGTTTAAGGTATTGCACCAAACAACCTTTTTTTCTGAAGAAGAAGAGATAGAGACAACTATTCTTTCTTAAAAAAGAAGAGAGTTAAGTACAAGCCCAAACAACCATACAAAATCGTAGAAAGCAACCCAACAACTAACAAGCAAAAGAAACGCAAAACTAAGCTAAGAATGCAATGACAGACTCAACCTGCACAGGTACATACTTGTACAGTCTGCACATCAAAAGGAACTAGATATGCTTGACTAATCTGGACTCCATAAAACAGTAGTCAACACAAATTCTTTGATTTCTCTCACCCCATACTAATTAACTACAACACAAAGAGTAGCCATGTATAATTACAAACAAACGCCAGGATCCTTGCTCCTTCTTGATCTGACCAACCCCTTAAGCTCATAATGGAAAGGTCTCTAATTGGTGTAATCCCCTAGCCAAATCTTAAGAGCAGATCATAGCTTTACAAAAAACGAACATTCAAAGAATACGTGCCTATGAGACTCAGAATTCACACCTCACAAAACACACTTATTAGCCAAAGAAAACCCTTTTCCTGAAGGTTATCTTGAGTGGCTACTGGCTAGTCTATTCTCCAGAGCAGTCCAGAAAATGACACTATGTCTGCTCAAGGCCATGGAATCCCAGACAACCTTTCCACACATATTTCTGACTTTCTTGGGCTTGAAGAAGTTCTAGGCTTGATTAACACATAACTTACCATGAGTAGACGATCTTTGCAAAAAACAACAACATTTTGAACAAACAAAGCCACATTGAACAACAAAATCGTCCCTGATTATTAACATATTTTTCCGAGGTCCAAGAGTCCCCACTCCTAGCTTGAAAATCCCAGACTGAGCCAGGATTCAAGTAATATTAAATCATCTAGGTCTTCCACATGCAATTGCCACCAAACAATCTTAAATTTAAGCTAACTTAAACTTTGGTCAAATAAGACAAATTACAGTATGTTTGGTAAAACCACCTAAAAGAATAGCTGAAAACTGAAAAGATGGTTGAAACCTGAAAGATTCCTCAAAAACTATATGAGAGTTGAACAATGAAGACTTAAAAGGTAGATGATTTAATTACGAGTGTTTGGTAAAGCTGTCTGAAAAGGTACTTGAAATATATTACATGACATAAAATGGCATCATTGTTAAACTATATAGGAAAACAAAAAGGGACAAAATGGAAAAATGAAGTAGCTTAATATTTTAGGTACTAAGACCTTTACCAAAAAAATTGAATTTCAACTATGTGAAATCTGGTCGAAAAAATTAGTTTTAGTTAAATTAGTCACCAAACACACGCTAGTTAAATAAGGTGACCTAATTAAATGTTGTGTCAAATACCCTCTTTGTGTTATGATATTTTAGTTTATTCATGTTTTGGCTAACTCTATAGTTTGATACCTAATGGTGTCCTAGAAGCCTTATCCATTATTTTTTATGATAACTATTTATATTATTTAGTTAAATTAAGATGAGAATTGTATCCTTTTTTGCAAGTCTAGACCATCATTATACATTCTATTTAATTAGATATTATTGCCGATTTATCTTCTCATTTTAGTTTGAACCTTTAATTATCAAACCATTTTATCATCTCATTTTACTATTTTTAGCTAGTATCATATTTAGATTTCGATTTATATTACCTCTGAATGCATTCCATTTCAATATGTAGTATTTTTTGTAGTTTCCAATCTTATTCCATTTTATTAGATGATTTATCTGTTTTAGTTTGCAATTTTATTTCGAGTCTATATTCTTCCATTTTCAGTTTTGCATTCTAGCTAATCATTAGATAATAATGTTTTTATATGTTTTATTTATAATAACTCCTTCTTTTTCCACTAACAATCCTTCTTAATATTTTTTTTATATAAGAAATGACAATTGATAATTAAATAAATAAAATTAATGGAATATACATATCTTTGTATTTATTTTGTTGACTAATCCTAGTATACAGAATATTAACAAAATAAATACAAAGATATGTAAGTGCAGTGTACTTGTCAGGTAATCCAGTTCAACACCAACGTACCAAACATGTTGAGATTGACATTCATTTTGTACGTGAGCACGTTCGCATTGGTGATATTCGTGTGTTACATATTCCTGCTAAACAGCAATATGCTGACATTTTCACCAAAGGCCTACCACGTCAGCTCTTTACTCGATTTCGATCTAGTCTGAGCGTTCGTTCTACTCCCGCTCGGACTACGGGGGTGTAATGGAATATACATATCTTTGTATTTATTTTGTTAATATTCTGTATACTAGGATTAGTCAACTATCCTATTTTAGTTAGCTGTAATCACTCCATGTGATCTCTCCCTTTCCTAGTTGGTCACTATCTCCTTTGACTATTGTATTATATAATCGTATCAATGGTACTCAGATCCCGAAAGGGACTTTCACCATTCTACAAAAATGTCACCCCGTGGAACCTCTTAAATTTTTATTAATATAGTACAACAAATTGCAAAAGATTTTATGTTGTTGTTTACTTAATCAAAGCTCCACTTTTTTCCCCAAAGAAAAATATATATGGGTGGATGTTTTTTTTTTGGTACAAATATATGGTTGGATGTGTAGGTTAATACTACATGTATAATGTGCATGTGTAGCATCTTCTTTGTTAATTATCCGAAAGATATATATAGTTTTTTTTTGGATATATATAGTTTTCTGTACAAGGTGTGTATGTGTGTGTGAGAAATGTTTCGAGAAAATTTGTGAAATGGGCTTTGCCATTCCGGAAATCAGGACAAAGGCCATCAAAATAAACGGAAGGGTGGACATTATAACTTGAGCTAATGCATGTAGAGGACCAATTTGTTTCATGGGCTTGGGACCAAACTGAACATGAATGTTGCACGCTAAGTTAGCGAAACGGGTCACTGTAGAATGTAGATGCATTGTTGCTTCATGCTTGACCACTTGACCCCGATTAACTTACGGTACGAACACCGGCGGGGGAGTGGTCATTTTCCTGTTCCTAACCATTCTTTCAATTTTTATAATTTTAGAAAGACTAACAATTATAGGGAAATGTGTAGTTTTTATATTGGCCCCTTAAAGATTGAAATGTTTTAACCGAATTCCCTTATAGCCAATCGGTTGGGTCAAAAACTCGTTCATGAACCAAGCTTTTCATGTTAGATTTTAGCGTCGGGCTCATTTTTAATTGGTGTATAAATGGCTATTTTGGTTGATCATTGAGGATATTGGAAGTGCAATTAATTTCCATTAATTAATGACAATAAAAGGACGTTTATTGGTTACCATATACTTGGTTGAACCGGGTGAAAAGACTATTTAAATACAAGGAGAGAGAAGCAAAAGTTATAAGAGGATTTAGAACCTCGTAAAAACACTATATTGTGTAATAATTATTTTATGAAGTAATGCTTTTGCTTCTTTTAAACAAAGTTGGGGAGCGCCTACGAGAAGTATTTTGGTACCAGTGACAATCCGACTTTTAACTAGTTTAGGTTATTGGTTCTTATCATAACTTCTCCATGACTATAATTAACAGAAATTTTATTAAATTGAAATAAAAAATATATCAACGATTTTATATTTTTTTCTTATATAGATAGACAACTATATTGGGTATATTTCCGTCATGATTTCTACCTTTCTTTATTAGAGATATATCGTAATCGAATTGACATAGACCCAACATCAAGTCATCAAGATCACCTGTAAAATCTGCACGTACATAAAGCCTTAAAGGCACTGAATGTACCAAAACAATGCAAGATCTTTTCGGCAAAACCATGCTGCTCGATGCAGCGTCTTTTTTTCTAGATACCAAAAGTCATACATATTCCTCAAACTATTGGGTATAGCTTTCTTCGAGGATTGGGAGAGATCAGTGAAATAACTATCGGGTAAAAGCTGGCCGTATATTTCATTTAACTTCGAACTCTTTTCAAACTCTATGCATAGTTCGTAGTCTCGTAGATCATCAGCTAATAGATCTAGGATTCCCTTATAACATTAACCATTCAACATTATTGCATAATTTCACCAAATAAACTTCTACACAAATACTTTAAAAGAAAGAAAATCAATGCATGCACTGTTTTGAGTGAGATTTTGATGTGGCAGGAAGATCAAGAAAATCAGAAGAACAATCAAGCCAGTCATTCTAATTAACTGCACATTCATTGATTGTCACTGCAAGCATTCAAAGTTACAACTACTGGTCTCCCAATACAACTTCCATGACACTACACATTAATTAAGACCTTATAAGCTAGCTAAGCACATCTAATAATGACGATTATTTCAATTTTCCTCTCCCTTTTTGTAGCTCCAATCTAGACCCAGAGGACTTTCAGAATCAAGAAAATTCTACTAATGATCAAATAAAAATCGTTGCTGACGCTCTAGTTGTGTTGCTGTGCCGGATACCTCATCCCAACTGCAAGTACCCTTTGCTGCTCTATCTGCAAGATCATTTAGAGAACACACTAAAGGGTTATATATATAAATAAAAGGCCAAAACACCCCAAAAAACATAACTAACCGATATTTTTATAGAATATTATGATTAAGAAAAAAGAGTGCAACAACCATAAGAGCTACATGTACGTAGCTCATTATTCGTATTATTCTTGACAGTTAAAGTTATATTTTTAAACATGTAAATTAAAACAGTAATGATTGTTCACTGATTATCTACACTATTTCGTGACCATCCAAATTTGATTATGTATTAGTAATGAACTAATGAGTGGTCGAGAATAAGAAATGTTGGGTTTATATGTGGAGTCCTAGGTAGTAAATTAAGTTTGAGGACTTACTTGAAAGAGTTCATGCAATTTGTTCTTCAGGTAACAGTACTCATGCTCCAACAGCTCTAGTGCTCTTAGACATCTAGATTAAGATAAGACAAACTTTAGCATTAGAGTATGAATTTGTGCATTACAGTACTAGTGCTGACATTTTACGACTTTAACTACTGGCTCATGCGGTTATGAAAAGGAGAAAAGAGGCATGAAAAGTAACGAAGAATTAGAAAGAAAGAAGGGGAGAGAAAGATACCCAGCACGATTATTCTGATCAGAAGCAGCACGGAAGGCAACGCATACATTTCTGATTCTTTTGGCTCCTATGCTCGAACTGCTCCCCATGAACTGATTCAAATGCACCCCTATTTTCTTGTAGTCCGAGAACTCCCTATCCAGCCTTCATTTCATGTTTCACATACAAAATCAGTTTCTGTGAGGTATGTGATCGTTTATCATACAAATGAGTAACCAAATTCAACTACCTGGGGTCATTTATCAATAAAATTTGTTTTGTTAGGTGAATTAGATACGAATTTATAGATGAAATTGTGCTTAGCACGGGTTAAAGCGACTCCACTGATGTCAACATATATAGCTCGGCCATATATACATCATTAACCAATTAAACTTATTTCAAAAGAAGCACAAGGGAAAGAGGCAGACAATTACAAGGGTGGAAATGAAGAGATAAAAAGAAGTTACTCCTAACAACACTGGCACTATTGATTCGAAAGAAAAAACTGGTAGAAGTGTCATTTTCGAAAGGGCTATAGAAAAATGATCAATATTATCATTAGAAGCAAATAATTAATGTAAATAGTAGTATGAATTAGGTTTATCACAGTAAATGCAAAATCAACCACTTATTCGAAAGGGCTATAAACTACAAAGGCCTATAAATAACAATGGTTCCTTTTTAAGGTCAGTTAGCTTGATACTATTTCATAAATGGAAATGCCTTAGATGCATGTACTAGCTAATTCTAGACGTAATGCTAATTACCAAATATAGTAGATGCTAAACTAAGAAAGAGTAGGGAGGAAGGAGTTACGTACAGAATTGTTCTGAGGCTTCGGAGAAGTTTTTCGGACTCATGGAAGTAGATAGTGACAACCTCTGAAACAAAGTTTGGGGAGCTCTCATCTTGTAGTTGTTGCAGCTGTAAGAATTGTTCATCTAGCACCCCCTACGTATATCCATACATGTTACACGTAAACATGGTTATACGACAACGAAATATATGCCAACCTAACAAATTTGTTTATAATGTACGATGACGAAATAAAATGCGCAAGAAATGACAATAACAAAGCATGGTATATATATATAGTAGGGAGGGCATGTCGTATATACTTGATGAAATAGGAGAGACAACAAGCGGTTCATATCGGCACGCAGCTGGTCAGCGGCCAAGCCAAGCATCCACAGAGGAAGACCCGTTTTGATGGATATGAAAGGGATCAACCCCAACTATATAAAAAGGACCCTTATAGAATGTGATGTTGGCTAAATGTGGTATGGTTTTCTGGTGCCTTTCTGTGTTTCCTTGGGGATGTTGTGAGGTTGTGTCATGTGTGGGAGTGAAGCGGGAAGAGCGAGGGGGGTTTTTAAAGGGTGGGCCATTTGCCAAGGAATGGTCCAGATTGAGACATTTACGTAGATTAATAGTTGGAGATTTTGTATTTTTCGTTTAAAACTGTGTTTGACACTCTTGTAGTCTTATTATTGTTGTTATTATTGTTTGAGGTAGTTTGGCTATGACTTTTAAGCTACTCATTCATTGTACAGGCAGATTATTGTGAGATGAGTGGGTAAAAAAGACAATATAAAGTGACTTTAAACATTACTTAATTAATTTGTTTCTCGTTGTCGAGTTGTTTAAGATTGAGACTGAGTTAAACTATATTGAACTGAATAGAATTTATCAAAAATGAAATGAATTGAACTTGTTAGTTTAAAAAACAAATAGGATAAGTTTTGCTCAATCTTTCTAGTGTTTATGTTTTGTAAGTTCTTTTATTTTCTAAACTTTACGAAGTACATATTTTATTTTTTGAATTTATTTCTCTTTTAGTATATACTCCGTACCACACTCAATTTTTTCCTGAAATTGCTAAAAAGAATATGATGAGGATTCGAAATCAAAACGCTCATACGCTAAACTCAAAGCCATTAGATCAATTAATTTTAAACTCTAAAGTACCTACCTGACGTCTTTTTTACTTCCTCCCCCTTCATCTGATCATAGAACACTAAAGACAAGCCAAAAATGAGAAAAGGGTATATCCAAATGTACGAAGTACAAACAGGTTATGGTACAAGAGTGAAAATGAAGGTGAAAAGGATGGAGCGTGGGGCAAAAGTAGCAAGCACCGAGGTAAATGTGGGGCATCAACCAGACCAAGCATACTGACGCACTTACATATATTTACAGTACAATCCATACATAAGTCACCCAGAGTAGAACAGTGGTGTTTGCATAGAAAGTTGATAAACTAGGGAGGCAGTAAAACGCCGCACTTGTGCAGAATGAGACAGCACGCGGGGTTACCGAGTGCGGGTGACAACCAGCCATCCTTGCCACTTACTAACTCCTGCAAACTTCACCGCCTCCTTTTCTCTCTTCCTTTTTACGTCTCATCACAAATCAACTCAACTTTTCGTTGCATTTTTTACCATTACTTTTCCTTCATTCTCTAAATCATAGCATCATCCCATAAAAAGCAAGGGTACATGGCATTGAATTTGAGCCCCCGAAATACAAGGCTCCATAGTCAGACTGTGACATAGTATGTTGTCTGCTTTTTATTGCAAGTCTAGACAAGTTTAGATTTAGGGTCCATGAATGTAGGTTGGCCATGTCAGTTTATTTTGTTATTTTGCTACGTTGAAGGTGATTTGGCTTAGAGATTAGAGCCTACATTGAATAGTTGTATTTTGACTAGTGAAATTTAAGGTGTGGTTATTTCAACTTAATTAATTTGAGTAAATTCTAGTTCAATTTAAATACTTCTAATAGAGGTAACTCCGCCAGTTAGTATCCGTTTGTGGTATCCATTGTCGGACTCAAGCCCGATAAAAATGGAGGATCGCGATAGGAGTACGACGGTCAGCGAGCAACAAGCCACATCCTATAGAGACATGAACCCAAAATATTTCTACAAGGCGCCAATTTGGGGCTTTTAGAGGAGGTTGTGCAAAATGATACATATATAAAGAAGTTTTTTATTGGAGATGTCGTTAATGAGCATATGGGTGTAATCATGAAGGTTTTAAGAGTGTTCATAGCTAGGGTTAGTTTTTGGGAACAAGAATGAGGCATGTAAGTGGATTTTTGATTTCTTAGGCGCATGACTGGGCCATGATAAACACTTGGTTTAAAAAGACGCGGAGATTTCACTTGTTGGTGACTTATAGGAGAGGAATATACTAGCCAACTTGATTTCTTTAGGAGGAGGAAAATGGTGATTGCAACAAATAACAAGGTTATCTCTGGTGAAACTGTAGTGATTCAACATCGAGTGTTTGTGATGAATTTTTAGGTCAAGAGAAATGAATAAAATCAAGCTTTAGTCGCAGGCTAAAATTAAATGGTGGAAAAGGGGAAAACCAACAAGCTTTTGTACATAAGGTGATCGAGAAAGAGGTGTGATCATTGAATGATAATGTAGATTTGAAGTAAGTGCGGGCTTAGATGACATAAAGTATAAAGAAGGTAGAAAAAGAGGAGTTTGGGGAATCTAGGGGAGCGGGGCCCTCGTAAAAGACACCACTTTGTGGAATAGCGTGGTGAAGTAAGCCATAAAGAATAAACGAGAATGTTATAGGATCTTGGAGAAGTAAAGGATTTATGTGAACTTTTTAAGTATAAAATGAACAAGGACTTATTTTATACTCAAAGAGTCAAAGCTGGATACAAAGGAGTGGAAAAGGACATCTGAAAACTTTTCGTTTAAGAGACTCGATTACTCAAGACATTGGGAAAGTGAAGTGTGTGAAAGATGTTGACCAAAATTTCTTGGTTGGGAATAAGGAAATAAGGCATAGCTAGTGAGATTCGTATTTTGAAAAGTTGTACGATAGTGATCAAGGACAAAGTATTAGGGATCTTAACTTCCCCGGATTAGGCCTTGATTAATTGAGAGTTTGTCCAAAGAATTAAAAAGTGGAAAGTCAATAGGGCCTTAAAGAGGATGAAATCGAGGATAGCAGTTGGATCTAATGGTCTACCTTTTGAGATTTAAAGATGACTAAGGGAGTTCAAAACATGTTAGCATTATTACTCTACAAAATGGGGGGAGGGGAGAGGGGGGAGGGGAGAGAGAAGAGTACACTTATCCACTATATAAGAAGAAGGGTGATGTACAAGATATTATGCCAACTACTACACGAATCAAACTTATGAGTTTATCACTATAAAGCCGTGGAAATGAGACGTGATTGAATACAAGTTAACAAATCTAAGTATCAAGATCTCATAGGTCAACTACTGAGGCGATGCATTTCGTGAAGAAGCGGATGAAAAACATAGCATAGGTTTACCTATGATGTTTGTCAATTTAGAGAAGCTAGGCATATGGCCGAGTACCTAAAAAGGGACTTTGGTGGGAACTGATGCAGAAATGGGTATATACACTCACGAGAACGTATATTGCAGAAATACATTTGTATCATCAAACATATGTATAATATTGATAGGACTAGTTTGTATACCGTAATTATAAGGATAGAGGACTTTCTGTTACGATTGGCATCTACTAGTGGTCTACACTATGTTTAATATTTGTCTTGATTGTGGATGAGCTTACAATCTCGATATAAGATTATACATGACAATGTATGATGTTTGAGGATGATATTATTTTCATTGGTAAAACAAAATATAAAGTCAATGCTATGTTTGAATTGTGGTGGTGAATGATGGCGGAAGCTAGCGGCTTCAGATTGAATCGGGGTAAGATTGATTAAGATTGATTATATAGAGTGTAAATTTAGCAGTAACGTTGGCACATGTGGAGGTATAATAAAGATGATAATAATTAGCCGATCAAGGAATTTTGGTATCTATAATCCATAAGGACGAAGAATTTGATGGAGATGTGACCTACAAATAAGCAATTAAGTTGATTGAAATGGAAGAGTATCACATGGTTTCTATGTAATCATGGTATGTAACATGTGGGTTCATAAGACCCCACAAGTTTTTGCACAGTACCGTAATTTCAATGTATGAGTTAATAATATTGAGCAAAAGTTCATAGTTTTTTAGTATAAAAGACCCCTTAGAAAAAGTAATTGGGGTCTTAGCCAACATTGCTTCTAAAAAGACCCCACATCCAAAGATTTCTGGCTATGCCACTGCCAAGAAGTGCCAGCTTCAAAGATATGGCGAAAAAGCGTTTGTTATGATGAATGTGTGTAGGACATTTTTCCTGATTAGTGAATCCTTCCTCTTAATTAGTGTTACTAATGTAGAATGTAGGCATGTCGTCAATATATTTCTAAAAGGACCTTCACCGTGACTTATGTCTTTACTTCTATTCATCTTTGCCTCATTTGATAAACTGTGCTCTACTATTCTAACATTAACCAATATGTTTCAGTTGCTCCCTCACGATAAAGTTTTGCTGAAAACTGACATAACATGTTCAGAAAATTCATAAAGGATAGCCTTGAAACAACATAATTATTATAAGTCTGTCATTGATATACTAATGATGTCGAAAAGCTTTCTCCCATCTTCACAGGAAGATAGCATGATAGCATGTAATTTATTATGCAATCATATGATAAAATAATTGAGTTCATGAAAGAGAGATGATATTGTGGTATACAATAATGAGTAGTCCTTATATAAACGAGCTGAATTGAAGGTCTATCATTTCTTGAAATAGCATGCACAAAACCCTAGTGTGAATGATGGGTGTGTGAGTTTATTTTTCTTGATAAAGTTAACGGAAGCATGCATGTTGATTAGTTTAATCGCATACTTCGCCTTGTGCAGTGTCTCATTTGAAAAGCATGCATGCTTAACTTTGTATAGACGTAAGCAGTCGTAATTTTTTTTTTTTTTGGACAAGGCAGTCGTAATTTTCACTCTTCAAGTCTTTTTTGTTGGGCATAAAGACTAAAGAGGTGGTTTAAGGCCTTAACTGATACGTACATATCGAATTACACAATTGCTTTGTGCATGGTTTTTATTTTTGTCTTTACTAATTCGTGTACACTTTCGATAAAAAGATAACTATTTCGTGTACACTGGTGCGATTAACCAGATCTCGTCAACATTAAAACATATCCGCCTTTAGATGATTTTCCCAAAATGCGTTTGGCTATGAGCCTATGATCATGCGAGACTGCACCAACGATTTTGACGACGGAATTTGCATCTTGTTATGTCATAAAATAAAAACCAATTAACAATTATATATCACTTTAAGTCAAAAAAGTAGAGTTCAAAACAAACAAATGTTCACATCAAGTTGAAGTAATTGTATCTAGCCTCATGCTGTGTGTTCGGCAAAAGTAGATGTTTAAGTAGATGCTAACTGTTCGAGTAGATGGTAACGTTTTTAGTAGATGGTAGCT
>CAAKMY010082050.1:0-13159 GCA_901111285.1 Corrigiola litoralis | reverse complement strand
ACGTGCACTGAAAAGACCAGTGTTGGTACAGTGGGGTCAGTACACAGCCTGGAGAGCCACATTTGGTGACATTGACCAGCCCGCAAGGGGTTGGGGTGTTACAAATGGTATCAGAGCAACCCTGCGACCGTGTGCTGAGCTGTGATGGTGAAGGGCAGTTCAGTCACCTAGCAGGGGCTGCATCCTGGGATTGATTGTCAGTGGCTCGCATGTGCAACGAGGACGTTTCAACCCTTTAGTGGGGATGATTGTGATACCCCACATTTGAGATTGAGAATTGATGAGTGCTTAAACGAATTGATAGTACTACTGATACCAACAAGATACATCTTCTTTACAGGGAGCCCGTTTGCTTAGAAATTCCACAGTTAAGCGTGCTTGGCTGGGAGTAGTACAAGGATGGGTGACCTCCTGGGAAGTTTTTTCAGGTGTGCACAAGTGAGGACAAAGTGCACTGAAAAGACCAGTGTTGGTGCAGTGGGGTTAGTACACAGCCTAGAGAGCCATATTTGGTGACATTAACCAGCCCGCAAGGGGTGGGGTGTTACAGGTGATCACTCCATATTTGGTGACATTAACCAACCCGCAAGGGGTGGGGTGTTACAGGTGATCACTAAGTTATTAGACATTGCACGTTAACTCTAGGAGGAGTGTGTAAGGGTAGGACTTTACACCAATTGCGTTAAGATATGATCTATGAATTGTGAACCGTCAACTTTGAACTTTATTCGCTTTAGCACGCACTTGAACTGTTCGGAATTTTTTATCATTTTATGTAAGCTTGTACTATATTGTTTGTTTATTTGCTTACTCAGTTTTGTATGCCGACACTTGCCGTTTTGGGTCGTTCTCCCTCTTGAACATGTACTCGCATTGGTTTTGGAGTACACCTTCAGGTAGAGATCGTGTGTGATGACTACTTGCATTGGAGGAATATTGGGAAACTTTTCCATTCGTGATGCTTTCAAGTGGCAGTTGTGCAAGGATTATATTTTTGGATTCTGTTTTATATTGGTGTTTTAAAATTTCTGTCTCTAATGGTTTGAAGTTTGTAAACTGTTTTGACAGTTTTCGTTCTCCTAGTATTTTGTTTTATTATAAGACTTCCGTTGTTGATTTATAATGCTTGGTATATACATATGTTGAATTTTGAGTACCAATACGATATTGGACCTTGTTAAACACTAAGAATTCGACCCTCCGTAAGGTTGGGTTGTCTCACTTGATCTATATTATCTGGATTGGATTGGATTGGACTCAGTATAACTCGGATTGGATTATGTCTAAAAACGTTAGTCCATATATTTCCGATTGGATTTGGACTTGGAAAAGTCCACTCCAAATAGTCCAATTACACCCATATTCATCGTCGCCAAAGCACTTTGAGGTTTAGTTTCTCGATCCTATATTGTACTTGATTATATCTTTCCGGTCTTGTACAATGCATCTAAGCTAGTGGTTAGGTGTTTGAGCGATCATTTAGTTGGAAGTCATCGTTAGTTCTTTGGTAAAGCTCTATGTGAGGTTTTCTGTGTCCTAAAAAGGATGCAAGGACAGCTTGAGGAGGGTGGTTGTGTACTTAGGCATAAGTAGATGTGTGCTTAGACATAAATACGAGGGCACTAGGGCAGGAGTGCGAGAGTTCCTACGAGAACATTTGTCTTTGCAAGGGCATGGACAGTATGGGTCGAGAAACTAGCTAGGTATTTTGATCATCTTGACTAAGATGAAGCATGTAAGCTTCTAGGTGAAGCTACCCAGTCTAGGGTGTTAATGGATAGGTGGAGTGCTTTGGTGCAAGTGGGTGTACTAGAATATATGTTTCAGAAGTGAACTTTATTTTATGACTTTGAGGTTAATTGTGGTATACATGACTATTGAAGTTGAGATTGTTGTCATATGATTACTTAAACGTTGCCAACTTAGTGGAAGTCACGATGGAGTAAGAGATGTTTGGTTTGACATAAGAGGACTACAGTGAACCGGCGAGTCGCAGGGAGAAACCTGCAAGTCACGGAGATGACGTTGGTAGTCAGAGAAGTTGTTGAGAGTAGCTAGCTAGCGAGTTGTAGACCGGGTCTGCGACTCGGGGGAGAACTAGATTAATTTAACGTGGTTGTGCATGTAAGCGTCGATTACGCACAATAATCGTAACTATAATTACAACTAGCTAATATAAAGTTTCAATTGTTTTTCAATGCACTTTAATTTATTTTTGGATGACATTGGAACCCGCAACGAGTAACCTTCGGGTGCGCATTGGGCAAACCCAAGCCTTACCACCCTAGCCGACAAAGGGTCATAGAGGTTAGCTTGTTAAGCTGATCGGCTCGACCAAGAGGCAAGAGAGAGGATAATTCTCACCCTAGGCTCCAAGGAACCCACTATATTAGGCTCTTACCAAGACCCAATAAATACACTGAAGAAACATCAAGGCATATATGTAGCTTTGTTGCTATTGGGACTGGAACCCAAAACCTAGAGGATAGAGGGGTTAACAAGTGAGGTACCCATTACTTGGTGTTTGTATTTATAGTTGTGCTTCCCACGTACTAAAGTATTACGCACAAATTTTATATGAATTTTTTTTTACTTGAGTTGTTTTTGATTTCCACTCACAAAATAGAGTAACTAATTATGAAATGAATATTTTTTTATGAGTTAATGACTAAGCTTTGTTATATGTTTTGTTTTTATTTTGTTTAGGCTGATTAACTAATATCTAAATGAGATGTTCACCAAAAAAAAAAAAAATCTAAATGAGATGATCGTGCCAACTAAAGAAAATGCATTTCCCAGTTAGCAAATTAAAGCTAATGAGTATTGTCATTCTTCAAGTGTATTTAGAGTTCTTATACTCAAATTTGTCTTAAATTTTTACACACTTCTAAAAAAGGAGAGCAAGAATACAATAACCAAGTGCTAACAGTCACTTCGTTTGCAAAAGTGGCCATGCCAAACGTTGTGAATAATATTGTTCCCCAATCTGTTCTTGTGATTTGTACAAGACGAATGTCTGATCAATCTATCTGTTTTTACCATTTCATGTCTCTTCTGACAAAGATGTACTTGTAACTGTTGAAGCTTCTGTTCCTTCACCTTTCTGTTACATCCACCAAT
This sequence comes from Corrigiola litoralis, assembly GCA_901111285.1. NCBI lineage: Eukaryota > Viridiplantae > Streptophyta > Magnoliopsida > Caryophyllales > Caryophyllaceae > Corrigiola > Corrigiola litoralis. The sequence goes on along the minus strand of CAAKMY010082050.1, from coordinate 10,039 downwards.
AAATTCCAAAAGGAATCTCTAGGGCCCTGTCCACTACAAACTAATCACCAAGCCCCACCAAACAAAGGTGCATAATACAATCTTGTATAGAAGGATCGAGGTTGGTGGTTGCGACTTGTGAGTTGTGAGTTCAATGTATTGGAGGTTATCTTGGATTTGAATCCTGGTGTTCCTTAGCTACTTTAAATAAATACAATGTTGTAATGTTGTATCAATGAACACTCCCTGTGATTGATTGTCCGAAATTTTGGCGCCTAGTTCGTACGCCGCCTTATCCTTGTAAATGGCATCACGTCTTTAACTTACCAGTCGATGCATGGCTCACAAGAGTTTATATATAATTATCTCGCGAACCCAGTAGAGGATGAAATTTCTTGAACCATACAAGCGCATATACGTAGACAATGTATGTATCAAGAACCATCTGTAACTTCTCCACTAGGGAAAGTATTGCTGTGGTTATTGTTTCATGTGTTGGTAGTGGTGTTCGTTGTCCAATCAAATAGACCACTAAATGGATCTGCTCCTTTAGTTTCCTGAGTGAACAAGAGATTAAGAGGGTCATCACCTTCAAATTCCACCAAATTTGCGAAGAAATCCTGATCCGCTTGCTGCTGAATATTGGTTTCTGGCATAATTAGTGGCCTATAACTGTTGCTAAACTGATGATTTTCGTAACCTTCATTAATACTTTGTTCTATAGTATTATCCTCTTGCTCCTCTATTTTCGCTTCCTCCTCGTTCATGGATGATTTTGTCGTGGAATTACATGCACTTGCATTGTTGTAGTTAGCCAAGGGTGTGGCTTCAATAATTGTGTCGCTTCCCTCTTTGTTGTTGATCTCGCTCTTAATAAGTAGCCCATCTGTCCCTACAAGTATATATATAACCTTACATTTAGATTATGGGAACAATTAACGAGTAAACACAAAGTCATATAGGGCTAGCATAAAAACTATTACCATCATTTTGGCACTGAGGGTGTTCACTATTGTCATTTTGGGTCGTTCCTGTGCCGCCTTTTGAGGGCTGAGACCTGGTGGAGCCTGCTAATGCATTCCTTTGAGTTGGCCAGGGGTGATTGTGCTCCGAAGTGTATGTAATGACCAACATTTTTGGGTCAGTTCTGCTTCTTTCCACTTGCTTCCTTGCTGAGCAGCCTTTGGAGCTACTGCATCTATAATAGCCCCTGCAAAAATTGATAGACATTATTGTCAATGATCAATCAATGATAGTAGCATAGTAAGACGAGCTATGGGAGTTTTTCATAAAGAATTCTGCTTTTACCCTGCTCAGAACTGCTAGAATTTTGGTGCCAGTGCTAATGTGTGCAGACTGTGAAACCAAAAAATTACTCAATATTCTACACTAACAATGAACAGTTTATTTTCTACATCAAATTACTCAATTTTCTACTCTACAACTAAACAATTTCTCTCTTTTGAGCTGCATGCAGTATAGTTATAGTGAAACGGGATGCTAGTAGTATTAAGAAAAAATACTTATAGTAGTATAAACTATGTCCGTGGGCAATTAGAAAGTGACACCCCCCCCCCCTCCCCTCCTCTCCTAGTAGAAACCTAATCAACTACTATTAAGAAAAATCTATTAGTACGACTAATTTTTAAGAAGAAGAAAGTCCTAAAGAATATAATATCCATGCAGTGCAGTCTATGAACGATCAAGTAGTGCAAAGCTGTGATGTGGATAAGGTTAATTAAGCTAGTTCTTAAAATAGTCTGATTACGTTAGACTATGATCAAGTAGGGTTACTCATATCCAGACTGCTTCAAATACTTGTGGTACAAGATTATCTTTCAATAGCTTTCTACACTAATTTTATAGGATAGGAACATATGTGTAGAGAAACGTTTCTTGTTGATCATTACATTGAGAGGTCTTCCCAGGAAAACCCCAAGAAAATACCAACGTACATTGATGTTTTAATGATCATTATCCTGTTAATCTCTTTGCTTTTTGTTCGTCTAAGACAATAGCATTCATTTTCTGCGACATTGCCACAAAGATGTTAGTTAGAACTTTGTTCATTTGACCACCGCAGTACATAACCATTTCGCATTGAAATCTAGTGAAAACTGTATTGCTGTCCGTAATATAAACAAAACACATACAAGACCTGTCAGTGCAAGTTAACTTCAGATTTAACACAGTATCCCCCCCCCCCTCCCTCCCTCCCTCCACCCAGAAGTTTCCTGAACTTATTCCAGCGGTGTAATATGAAAATAAAAGGAAAAGAGAATGATGTTAGTTGAAGATTGAAACCAGCTAGGTTGATAGTTTTGTAAAAGTTGATTTTGAACATGTAAACTCAATTTAAAGAGAAAGGAGAGGACATGTAGATTTATGATTTATCTATTATTTTACACGGAGACACGGATGGAAACGAAAACGGTATATGAACATGACACATAAATTTTTACAAATCTAGGGTACGGAAGTTGCAATATAATTTCAAGAAAAAAAACAAAGATAAATCTTGAAAAGAAAATGGGATAGATAACTATAACTAGGCTCACAATGAATTTATTATGTTGTCTATTAGGTAATCCCTAACATCCTTCATAGGCGCAACTATTCACCCAATGAAATTAGGACAAAATATTAATTAAATAACTAAAATATGTACCAACACCACATATCAGAATGAGGCTATTCCATGTTTTCAAAATGGGTAGGGATATGGGGTACGACACTTGTTAGAAGTAGTCTTGCTTCATAGTTTATCTACACCAATAAAAGCCATATTTGTTTATCGTGTATTAACACTCACCATAGAAAGATACATAGTACTAAAATTCGAAGGTAAGAACCAAATCGTTATATTATTTATCATGCGGTTATGGATCTTAAATCTCTATAGATCAGAGCAACATATCAATGGAGACTTAGCTAAATGCTAACATATACTCGATAGCTCTAAGTTACTAATTGTAGATATTGACTATGATCACAAATGGAATAGCTTTAGCCTCCAATATCGTGGAATATTATCTCATGCGAGCACCCAACCATGCACTCATGAGCCTGTAGAATTCAGACTGATTAGCAAAGAGCCTTTTTAATGCATGAGCAGGACTTTTTAGTTATTCTCTGCAAGGGCACTAACAGTTAAAACATTACTACTGTGCATGCACACATGTATGCTACAATGATGAAGAAGATTACCTAGGATATGGAGAGCCTTTGATTGGTTTCTGACCATATTTTCTCCATGCCCAGAGATCAGAAGGAACCACTTCTCCAGTTTGCCTGCTGTTTGCTACTGCTGGAGCTGGTATGCACACTACTTTCTTTGCTTGGCTTTTCCTGTTCATATATGAATGATGGATTGAGTATATGTTTTGTGTCAAGTGTCAACTACATGTTCACTTTGGAGTATCATTTATTCATTTACATATCTTTTTGTCTTTTAGATAAGCTACTTTCTGCTAATTAGATGATTGACCTTTTAATTCCTCTCTCCTTTTTGCACCAAGAAAGATTTTCCCTCTCTTTTGGTTATTACTATATCAAGTTCCTTAAAGTTTTCCTTGATAACTAATTAAAGCACCATTTTCAGTCATGTCAAACAAGGTTGTTCATTCGAAACATTTGATATTATCATTTTACCAAAAAAAAAACATTTGATATTATCATTAAATGCAAACATATTAATTGTAACTCTCTTTTTTATGACCAGTTAAAAAAACAAGCAGAAAGTTAAGGACCCCATAGATCAACTGGCATCAAAACTGTAGATGCTTGCATATTAACAACAGTATATATTACCCGAAACTTTGGATTCTAGAACTCCTTCGGCAAATAAAATCAACTGCACATGATGGTGTATAAATGGCATTCGCATCGTTGTATATGTAGGCTTTTGTAGCATCTAATAATAAATGATAACTTTAATATATAGTATAAATATATATTACTAGTATAATACCTTATCCCCTACTAAGTTTTTTGTGTGAGTTTAATGCTCGAGGAAACTGAGATGTACCTTCTTTTGATGCCCGGATTCCGTGGAGAAGGGATCTGAACACCGGTGGTACCTCCCACAAACCCATCCTTAGGACTGCTGCAACTTGCATTAACACTCATCATCTCATTGGACATGAACCCGAAACTAGTTTTTATAACCTTAGGTGAAGCTGCTAGTATCGGCAGCTTTGCATTATTATTACTACTATTGCTACTACTACTATTATTATTACTACTCGTGTTTGATGAGATCTGGACCATCCTCGGGGAGAACATGTTGCACAAGTTATTGCTGGGGGTCGATGCAGAAACCTGCATCGACCCATCCCCAGCACTAAACATCCGTCTTCCAATATTATTATCTTCCACACCCACGTCGAGGAATGGTCCGGGGCTCGAAATGGTATCCATATCTCGAAGCAGCGGGTCTTGGAACGCGTATAGATTCTTGAGCTGGTATGCTTGTTGGTTGCTACTAGAAATATCCGATGACGCAAATCGCCAATCTGGCATTTGTTGATCATTAGGCATGGCCTTGGTCGTGGTCGTAGACGTGGACGTGGTTATTGCGAAACTATTGGTAGTACTATCATCCATAACGCCTCCGGTGGCACGAATTATATCAGCTAGATCACCTTGGTAGCTATTCATGTCTTGGCAAAAATTGCTACACATGCTCAAGACAAAAGGGATCTTTCTCTAACTACCAACTCAACTAACTTCTATGCCATCATCTGGACACAACAAGATAAACTGTTTAATTTTTTGGGGTTGGAGAAGAGCAAAAGGGAATGATAAGGTTCAGAAATGATGGTTGTTATGTTGTGCTGGTTGAATAACGAACAAATGAAAAAGAATGGTGTATTGGTATGAAAGATAGAGCAAAAGAGACAAGGAAGGGCGCTGACTTTTAGCATGAATCAGCTCTTATTGTGCACGCAACCCGCAGAGTAAGAGGGATAGAGAATTTTTAAAAAGAGAGAGTTGAGATAATCAATTATTAAGTGAGTTTGAGCTGGTTGATTTATCACGTATCATCAAATGGGTCAAGTTTATGCAACTGTATTACATGGTATGAATATATTAATAGAGGAGTGCATGATTCTTCTCCTCTTGCATTCTCCCCTCATCATCAAAGAGATAAAAAAGAGTAGGGATGGACCCTTGAACTACTGGTCATTTTCCCAAAACCAGTGAAGGGGAAATAAAGAGGTGGCATGTGGCCGCATTTCCCGGCTTAGCGTTTCGAAACGATCCCAATGCTATCTTTTACGCAATTTCTAACCATCGTTGTATAAACTATGCCACTTAACAATGGTTTACAGATTTTTTTATGCCAAGATGTTAGCGGAGACATACCGCCAATGTGATAAATTTTGAAAAAGGAACTATGAATCATAAGAAAGTTTTTTTTTTTCGGCAAGTGTAAAAACAACAAGTACCCATATTTTTAGCGTAAATTCTAACATAGCGCGTGAAAAATAGGGATAAAAAGGTAATTTTGCAAGGCCTTTCATGCCCATCCTCGACAACCCCTATTCATTTTGTGCTTGGGAGTACCCAATTTTGGTTATTTTCGGAACTACCTAAGACTCTTTGTAATTTTAGAAACAGTAATATAATGATTCTCACATTAAAGAATTCTAAGAATAAAAGACAAAAACACACAAAACTTGGAAAAAAAAAGCGTTTAATGTCAAGTAAATATTTTTCATCCAACCATGCCAGACCTCCTCATTTTCTCCTTTTTGAAAACATTAATCAACACCAGATAATATTGTGAAAACATGATATTAACTATGCAAATTTGCCCAAGACAACGCTTCATAAAAGTTTGTCCCTTTTGCATGTAATGGTCTCTCCATCCCTACATAAAAAGGCCAAAGCCAAAGCTTCATGATTTTTTTTGCAATTGATCACGTTCCGCCTTTTAGGTTATTACTGCAAGCTCCATCAAAGGAAATAGTACTGACAATCATTTCATTATAAATCATAAACATAATACAAACTCTGAGATCAAAACTATAAGACCCCAATCCCTCGTGGGCTGACGAATGTCACCAAATATGGCTCTGTAGGCTCTGGCCCCACTGTATCAACACAAGTCTTTTCGGTTGCTCTGATACCACTTGTAACAACCTGATCCACCACCAGTATCAACACTATAAAGGCATTTCCCTTTTGGGCTTAAGTGAGGATATATAGGCTCTAAGAGGGACTCTCATATATAAATGAGTTATGTTGACACTGGTAATGGGTTAGGTTGTTACAAGTGCTATCAGAGAAACCCTGCGACCGCGGGCTGAACATGTGGTCCCTAGCAGGGGAGATCATGGGCCAGGAGTGCATCTTGTTAAGGCTTAATGAGGATGTTGAGTTATTTAAGTGGGGAGTATGTGACACCCCCATGGAATGGTGTCCCACATCGATAGATGATGTGAGTATTATATGGTTTATAAGAGATAGCACCCATTACCATATCAACAAGGTCATCGCCTTTTGGGTTTAAGTGAGGACAAATTGTCTATAAGGGGGAAACTCATATATTAATGGGTTGTGTTAAAACTGGTGTTGGGTCAGGTTGTTATAAAAACCTACAATACTACCACAAAGCTCTTTTCTCCTACTCCAATTACATCCAACTACTCAAGTCTTCTTCAATCACTTTATAACAAAAAAGGTTCCCTTAAGTGAAGACTTCACTCATGTCTCTAGAAATACCCATAAGACAGTACCACTGTGATTTAATTGTGTCGCATGCTAGCATAGTTGTTAAAGTGACTGTTTCGGTGATTAGTGTGGTTAGTTATTAGGATGCAGTAGGTTGTATTATGTTGTTGGGGGAAGTTAGAGGACTAGATGTATTGGTTGTGTTGTAGCTTTACAGAGTGAGTTAGTATATTGGTGGAATAATTATTTTGCGGGGATGAGTCTGGTGTATGGCTTTTGTAGCTAATGTAGTTAAAGGTTTCATCTGTTGAGCAAATATATTCATGTCAGCTTAGTTTGACTAGTTTTACATTTATACAAGATTCATTTCTAGCATGTGAATTCATTTGTGAGTTTGGCAGTGTAATGTTTTCAAAGTAAAGTAGATAAAGAGCTCATAAGGTAGTCCGAAGACTTATGTTTCTTGGAATGATAGTATGGTTAAATGACGTGAGGTCATTTATTATGTTGTAGATTCTGGGTTCGTAGAAGAACCTTGAGTTAATTTCCTGAAGTTTCTAAGAAGGTAAGATTTCTTATTTAAACTCTTTCAAAGGTTGTTGGTGATTTCCAAGTAAGTATGAAGTTGATATCTTATGATTAGAGATTGAAAGCGAGGTTTTTACCTCTTTGGTACTTGAGAATGTTTTAAGGTTAACTAGTCTACAACTTGAGCTAAATTTGCGAGGTTAACTTGTTCTCATATTTTCTAGTTATATTATATGTATTTGAGAAAGTAGTTCAGTTTTAAGAATAGTTTGAGTGTTGGAGACAACGACTTAACTAGTCTCGTTGATAGTGAGTTAATTAGTCTCACTTTAGATAATAGCTTGATGGAAGTACCTTGATCAGTAATCTCGCCATTATATCTTCCTCCTCAGTTCATAGTAACTATTGTAGGGGTGTGTACACTAGGGACTTTGGCGCGGTGATGGACCTTTAGGTCTTGTCTAGTGAGTTGGGGCACCTCTCATTAGACGGGTAGCAACTTTATTCTCTTGTTTTACAGTTTTCTATGAGTATTTGTTTGAGAAACAGTTGAGATATCATTTTAATATTANNTGCAAGATAATTTGTTTGTCTTGCAAGCACATCCAAATTGCTTTTATTTGATATTTTAGTTTGAAATATTGCTCAACCTTTGTGGTTGATACTGACTGTTTTATGTGCATAGCCTTGATTGAAGGTGCTTGGTTTGGCTTGAAGGGTTGGGAGAAAGACGGATTAATTTATAGCTTGTTAGTATGTTATGTTTTGATGATTTCAAGATAAATGCAATTTGTTTCTGAGTGATAGGATCAGTTATGATCAGTGCTAGGACACATGAGCACCAACGCAAGGACCAATGAGGAGTTGTTATATCCAGTGAGGAGTTGTATGTTTGGTATAACCCTTAGGATAACACGGTTTTTGTCAAAGGAAAGGAAGTTGCATTTCACTAAAGCTCTACTTTCTATTATCCTATCTTTGACTGAGTTTCTACTGGTTGTATCAACTGAGGTTGTTAGGGTTTGTTTTTATATCTACTACGTTTGTACTAACCCTATATATACTATCTAATTATCTATGTTTCAGTAGGAAAAATCATCAAGTTTGTTTTGCAAATAACTGCATTTTGAGAACATACTTTTAAAAAAGCAAACTTCAATACTTTGAGCACTTCATATCCTCATTCAGCTGAGCAAGGAAGGTATTGGTCACTTGGTCATTTAGATTTTACTTTGTTTCTCTTTGCTTAACAAGAAGCACTTATGAGATAGCATTTGGTTTGTAACTTTTTCATATTCTGGTTGTAAAGTGTAATAGAGTTATTACACTAGAGAGCAGTCTGAGTTGATTGTTTTAGCCGCATCTAGAGTTAGGTGTTGGGGATAGACTAGAGTTAGTCTTGCAAAGTTTTGATCTGAGTTGGTCAAGTTGTGTTAGTTTTTAGGTCAAGATCTAGCATAAGTGTACATTTTTTTATCATATTGGATTTGATTGAGAGTGTGCAGTGGTAGGGAGGACGTAGACATTGAGTTAACGTCGAACCTCATTAAATCTGTGTGTTTATTTGTTTGCTTATTTATCTTGTTTTGTTTACACTGTTGTATGCACGAGCACTAGCACCAGTAATTTGAAAATTGTTTATTGCTGGTACATGCACCATCGTTTGTGTTGTTGGTACTTCACATTTCGTTATTGTTTAAAGAGATTTAAAATCCACAAAATTGGTAGAAATTTAGGGATACTTAATTCACCCCCCCCCCTTTTTTTGGTAAAATGAAATTTTTATTTATACCAAAATAAGAGATACAAACCAACAACCCAAGGCTTGGCACTAACTCACCGACCAAGGACAACATAACAAGCAACAACAAAAGCCACTGCCTTATTACATAAAGCATCAAAGGCATCAGTACAGGCAGACCTTCTATGAAGGCATTCCTGAACCGAGCAAAACAATCATCATTTGCTATAAGGCAGCACACAAACAACACTAGGAAAAACACTCCCTTAAACTCAAAAAGGTGCTAAGTTTATTAGACTTTGTACATTTAACAAACATGCTCCTAACAATGCATCTTAGTATAACATCTACATTTCTGGACTCAGGCCTAAAAATTCTATGATTTCTCTCTGACCAGATAAAGTAAATTGTGGTAGCGAGCATAAGGCTATAAACTACAATTACGGGACCAGTTTTCCTGCAGATTCTGATAGGTGCTCTAACTTCAGTATCCTAGTCTGCACTAAACCCCCCACCACTTCACAAGCCTTTGCCACACTTCTAAGCTATAAGAACATTGAAAGATTAAGTGGTTGATAGTTTCATCACAAACACTGCACAACACACACTGAGTATCAATAGCTGAGTTTTACTTATGAATTATGTCCTTAGTAGCAACTCTCCTGCATAAAACAAGCCACAGGATAAATAGGAACTTTGGCTCTACAATATTATTGCACACTATACTCTTCCATTGAACCACATCAGCATTACCAGACAACATCTTATGACAAGCACTTGTAGAGAATTGTCCAAATTTCAGAACACTGCTCCAGTCTTGCTGTAAGCACTGAAGTTTATCCCTACATATTGCTTTATATAGAAACTACTTATGATATGGTTTATTATATTCAACTTCACTTCTTTCTTTGAGTCTTATGCATATTAACTCAATCAATAAGCTCATTAGTTCTACTTACAAAATTCTATACATAAGATGGCAATAGAAATATCATAGCAGTATTCTTGTAAGCGCCATCACTTGATCCAACTTGAGGTTTCTTCAATCAAACTTATCAAAACCTTGTTAATACATTATATGAACTGCATCAACTCAAGTAAACCAATAGTGTA
>CAAKMY010081998.1:0-26749 GCA_901111285.1 Corrigiola litoralis | reverse complement strand
TTTTAAATTTATTTTGTGACTTATTAGAAGTCAAAATATGACCTCGACCAGTGTGAAAAACCACATGTGGGGAAATGAGTGTTCGGAGGGAGTAAGATCCAACCAATCCCAGCGCCTGTAAGTATTGACCAACAACAAATGCAAACCATGCATTCATTTATTGATGTATACTCATTCAAACAAAACAGAAAACATGCACTAGATTTGGTCCTAACATAATTACAGTTATTGGAGTAAAATAATGAAGGGAAATCCAAAGAGCACTCTTTTACATGACAGTCATTTATAGGAAAGCTCATAGTACAAGATTATGCTACTTAAGTGTAACTCTGTAATCTAATTTGAAAGCGACAACCTAACTAGAAATCCGACATTCAATTTGTTTCAATAACAGGCTACGAAACACATTTAACACGAACTGGGACCACTATTAAACAAAAGGTAACTATGACAAATCATACATTGTTCACGAAATATTAAGCAAATCACTTCTGCACATAGTTTTCACATCAATTAGTATAGTTACAGTTGAACAATGAAGTGGACTTGGTTTTAGAATTTGATTCAAGCAGGCAACTTAAGATGCACTCTGAAGGAAGGAAATAGACTTACAGGGCAGAGATCATTTGTGATATCATCAAAGGTGATCCTAGACTTCTGATGAATAACCTGTATATGGAACAGAACATAATTGTATAAGGCAGTTATTTGGTCAAGAATATAACCATAAGTCATTTATCTGAATAGAAAAAAGAACTCCAGCCTTGCCTTTATAACAAGAAGACCAAAGAGTATGTTAATACACAAGACATGCAGTATTTGCCTATTGGCGTTCGAACATATTAGCCTTTTGAAATCCTACGGACGTCATCATAACTGGCGATTAGGATCCAGCTTGCAAGTCACTAGCTGTAGAAAATTCTGTGGACTCTACCTTTATTCAAATCATATTGAATATGAAGAGATTATGTTGACATGAAAATAAAAAGGCTAGTTTGGGTGGTTCAAGGATATCTATACGAGTTCGTCAATTTATATCCTCCATGCGGTAAGCTAACATCTAGCAAAAGAAAAGAATGCTCTAACATAAGGGGATGTTCGATAATAGCTGCTATGGTTAAGGATATTTAATACTAGCACACCTTGTTTTCCCGCTCTTTTCCCCAAACTTATCCTAGGTTGTTCTCTTTAATTCTACTAGCGATTATCAAGTCATAGAATAACCTATCTAATTGTTAATTCCGCTTCTATAGACCAAAGGACATAAGTATTCCTTTCACAGAGACCAACCAGCAAAATAGAGAATGAACTCCCATAAGGGAATGTTCGATTATAGCTGCTATGGATAAGAAACTTTGATACTAGGATACCCTTGATTCCCGCTTTTTCCCCCAACTTAACCCGGGCCCTTCACTTTCCTACTTCTAGCCAAAATCAAGCTATAGAGGATCCTATCGCATTGTTAATTCCGCTTCTAGAGACCAACCACCAAAACAAGAGAATGAACTACCATAAGGGGTGTTCGATAATAACTGCTATGGTCAAGTATATTTGATACAAGCACACCTCTTCTTTCCCGCTTTTTTCCCCAACTTATCCCGGATTCTTCACTTCAATTCTGCTAACCAAAATCAAGTCATAGAAGAACCTGTCTCATTATTAATTCCGCTTCTAAGGACCAAAGGACATAGATCTTCCTTTCCTAAAGACCAACCACATAATACTCTCCCTAGCAACCTAGTCCTCGCCATATTAACCAACGTCTACAACCACGCCGTCCTCCAACAACATATCAAGAAGCCATCTAAAACACTAAGCCCAAAGAGGAAATGAGCATCAACTGACTAGTCTTAGTAAGAGAGAAAACTAAAGTAGCCAGTTGTGCTTCCAGTTCGAGAAAAAAAACTAAAATCTACACTATGTATTGTCCAGTGGCAGATGGAAGCGAATATTACTTGTACTTATACAAAAAAAAAAAAAAAAACTTATGCTTCTCCATCTCATATGAACTTTATAAGAGAAATTAGCTACAAGTTGAGATAGTTTGATTTATGCACGAATCAATCCAAGGAAAACTCACTCGTGATTCAAGGTTAGTCAGTTACTTTAGGAGATAAACCATATCATTATATGATGCTTTAATGAAGGGAAAAGTGATTTTGAAGAGTTTGTGTATCAGGTGAAAACAATCTGAAAAAGGTTTGTGAATAGTAGAGCTGCGAACAATTTTGGTGAAAACATAAGCTATAGCATGAAATCTTAATGAAATTAAACGAGAACAAGGATTAGCTTAGTTTTTCAAAGCTTCTTTACCCCAATCACGAGGTTGGGATTCGGTTCTCGTTTACACTTTTGCGCATCACTCCAGACCTCCCCCCCCCCGGGACCCAAAAAAGAAACTATAAGTAAAAAAATCTGATTCCACATTAGAGCAGAACATTTGGACAAACTTAACAAGACCTAGGTTTTTATCCGGCCATCCTGACATACTCAATGGCTACTGTAGTTAATCTCCTTTGGGTAACAAGACCTAGGTATTTCCATTTAAGGTACCAGACAATTATGTGTAATTTCACTTAGGGTACGTATCTAATAAGTCATAACGCCACTAAACGTCCGTTAAAGATGGTGACATAGCCCATCATCTCTTCCTTCTCCATTGCCTTCTCTCCAAACCTCCCCTTTCATGCCCATCAGCCCCACCCGCCCATCCCCACCTTATAGCCTTGTGGCGGCAGTAGCGTCAAACCCGGTCGATGTGATCAAGACTAGGGTGATGAACATGAAGGTGAGCCCTGGCGGGTCCTAGCCCTTAATTGTGCATTGAAAATTGTGAGGGGGGGGGGGGGGGGGGGGCTATAGCCTTGCATATGGGGTTTACTCCCACCATTTATAGGTAAGGTCCATTCACAGTGGATGTTGAACCGTTCATAGTGGTGGTTGTCGTAGAGTGAAGGTAGTGGTAGGTTAACTAATGGCCAGTGGGTTGTGGGGTTTAGGGTTGTGACTCGTATGTTGAAGGAAAGAATAAAAAGAAAGAAACCCGTTGAAAGGGTGAGCACGTCACGATTTTGATCAAAAATGTAGTTACTGTACAAGGTATCAACTTCAAAGGGTTAATATTATTCTATCATTCGTGTCTGATAATGATAGAGTAGTACATGTGTTTATAGGAGCACATTGACAACTCTTTCAAGCAACCAATCTCTAGAGAATAAGTCCTAATAGGTAACTAACTATATTCTCCTAAACTTGTACCTCATAAATCTATAACATAATATCTTCTAATATTATCATATAATATATTCCGAATAAAATCTATCTTATATTCCTCCAATAGTACCTTAAAAGGAAATACCCAAACAACGGGCACCATAAATGGAATAAAACTGTAAATCTGGTACCCAATAATTTTTCTTTTTTTTTTTTTTTGAAGCCGGTACCCAATATGGAAATTTCCCATAAATTAAAAATGTGAACTCTACTGTTTAATTAAGACTCATGGTAGTATACTAACTCTCGAAACAAGGTTTTCTGAATCCAGCTAGATTTGATGCATATGCAAAACATACACTACCCAACAACATAAGAGATCACCAAAAGTTTAAGCAAAGTCTACCAGCTGACTACAGCAATATGGTTGTCGAAACATGATACTGGGATCTTTTATTCTATTAGCACCATTTTTTTATTTATTTTTGGTAACTGGTGGGAATTGAGACACCGCATTCTATAGAGATAAGCCCCCTGTGGGGTAATGAGACCAACACCCACCACCACCACCACATCCCGCCTTCGGCATTCATCTGGACCAACCAAGAACTGGATTTCAACCTTCCCAGAGTAGAGGCAACGATGGTCTGCCCCTCACTGGCTCACTCCAGCTCTCAGGATATGTACTCCGAAATTCAGGTGAGGAAAATAAAATTTTCTATTGCTGGGATTTACATCTCTTTCTCTTAATTGGCACAGTTTTACAATGACAACCAAATTTGAAAAATTCACATGCTATAGCATACTTGACAATGTTCAATACTCCAGAAAGACATTGATTATCATGATATTGATGAACTGCAAAGACGGCTGCTAACTTACAACGTTTCTTCCTAACGTCATGTCGTCATCCACAAGTTCAATAGGACAAGACAAAGTGAAAACTTAAACGCAAAGCAACATCAAATAAACATACCAGGAAACCAACAGCTTGCTTTATGTGCTTGAGTTCATCCACTGATGATCCTGCAAACTGCAATTTCAAAAACCACAAGCAAAATCCTTTATCATTAGCACAGAACTTTGTGGTTCCAAGTTCCAATTTCCAACCCATTATACACAAAATAGGTTTGAAGAAGGACCACAAGTTGGAAAGATGCCAAAAAATAATTCTAGCATGTGATAGTAAACAACCATGTTCTTTTGCTCTAATCTCTATAAACAGAAGGTGGGATATTAAATGAGGTATGGAATGCTGAACCAAAAGAGTACTTTAGTGACACTGAGAACACTTCTAGTCCTCTTTAGTAAATGTAAGAAGTAATCATGCACAAAAAGGCGTTGGACAATGCATTTGACAAAAAAGATGGTGGTGTATCATATACCTCTGCTGCTTCATCACACCATTGTCCCAAATCATCCAATCTGGCCTTCAAATATTCTCCATTGCTAAATGTGCAGCAGTCTTTACGCAGGAGAAGACTGTTAATTCAGTGAGAGAACATATGAGGTTTTTTTACATGCTTTCAAATTTTGACAATTGAATGAATGTTTATACTTTCCTTTTGGCGCTAAGTGTGTTCAAGAAGTTACTGTCTCTAAAAATTTGTAAGAAATTTTTTGAGATGGGGATGAGGAAAATGAGACAACATTTTAAGAAGGTGTTTCAAAAGGCATGAGATTCACATATGATAAAGAAAAGCTGTGAAATTTAAAATAATTTACCCATAGCATGATACTATGTATCATAATATTAAAATCTAAACATTTCTCTAATAACACATGTTTACAGATGGTGACTTATTCAGGCACCCAGAGGAGTGCCTGTTGTGCCTCAAACACCATAGGGGCTATCATCTTCATCAATCATCACAGGGACGTGTTTCCCCAAACACTGCCCTAAACCAGAGATATAATACTGGCCAGCCATTGAAGAATGAAAGCCTTACCTATTAAATAGGTTCACATTAATATATGAAAAAACTTGTGAAAAGATATTCGATGCAAGATTTGTTGGCACCTGAACCCAGGAAAAAAAAAAAAACTGTGAGCTATAAAAAAGAAAAAAAATCAAGTTATGATTGTAGATACCAGAAGATGTAAAGAACATACATGATTCTCCTTCAGCGTAACGAGAAATGAATTAAGGCTGTCAATGATGCTTTCCCAATGATTAACTACAGGAATATTGCTAAGAGATCGTCGCAGAGCATTACCACCCTGTGATCTACTTTGAGCCTATGTCACATCATAGAATGTATGTCAAAGGATTGTAACATTTTGTATGCAGAAATCCAAACAAAGGGGAATTTACATTCCATAGGAGTATAAGTGAATCAGTATGCTGGCCTAACGCCACTATCTCAGCTCAACTATTCCAAATTCCTAGTGGCATCATTATAGGTGGGAGGAGGGGGAGGGGAAAATAAGTTTCACTGTGATACGATATTGATATAAGAAAAGGTTTTGATGCACACATTATATTCACTACACTAGTAAAAGCAGAGAATGGACAAACCACTGCAAAATCAAAGTTGGTAAGGCAAATATTGACCAGCAAAGGATGTCCTGTATAGAGGACTCACATTACAAAACTGATAAGACTTTGAACTTATAGAAATGAATGGCAGAAGAACCAGGGAATGCATTGCATCAATCAAGGAAAGGGGCAGGAAATTGTAGCAGTCAGATGTTCATTTACAAAGGATCACTGACCAGTAATGGATTCTAATATGAGCCACTCAACCAGTAAATTCATAAAAGTAAGCCAAGTGAAATATACCTGTATACAGGAAGAAAGTACAGGTTGCAGCTCTTTCTTAAAATTATCTCGAATGATCCCAAATATCTTCTCAACATAAGCAGTAAGCTGCTGCTTGAAAAGTAGAGCTGGATACTTGGCCTCAACAGGACGAACTATATCAAGTTCCATAGTTGTAGAGGAGGACCGAAATCCCTGGAACATAAGAAACTCTGTAAATTTCAAGCAATGATCTAGAAGCAACACAAGAAAGAAATTCTTTTCACAAGTCACAGTACTAAAATGTTTTGATGGTGGGTACTTATTTCTCTCTAGGTGGGAGCATTCCCATTAATATCTTGTCTCTCTTATTTACCAAACATCATATTTCCCTCCTTAAGACTCCCAATTGGAGTAGCTTATAGAAAGGGCAGCTGGAAGGAATGGGATGTTCACCTGAGCTTAGTTTCTATATGACACCAAAATTGAATGCGAAACGAGCTAAAGAATGATATTTTCATTAAAGTACTCTACCTTCCTAATCTTTGAACCGTTCGTTCACACGAAGTGGTTAGAAGATTAAGTAACTGAAAACTGACGAGGGCAAGGAACTTCTTTGAGAAAGGGAACTGATCAGTGTAGCCTAGAGCTTAAGTCAGAGTCTTGGGGACTTCTCACTCAACCTGATGGAGAATATCACGAGAAATTTTCTTTAGGCTGGGTGATGGGAGGTCGGATCATCTATTTGTTGCAATATGGTGTGCAGACCCAAAGATGAAGGGGGTTGAAGCTTTAGTTGCTTGGTTCATAAGAATAGAGCTCTGTTGGGTAAATGGTTGTGGCGTTTTTCCTTTAAAAACTTCTTCTTTGTGGCATCGTATTATTTGGAGTAGGTACGGGCTTGACAGCGATGGGTGGACTCTTTAGCAGGAGCTTATGTTAGTCCTGCTTTAACATATTCATATCTCAAATTTCGCTGAATTTCCTGCCTTTGGTATCTTACAGTGTGAAATGGGGAGAGAGAAGGTTCTAGGAAGACACTAGGAAAGGGAAGGTGTGCTTTGCTACTATGTTCCTACACATTTATCGTCTATCCATTTTTTATAATGCTTTTGTTTCTGATATTTCCTCTTGAGTTAGAATGCTTGGGGCCTTCAGTTACATAAACTTCTTTATGATTGGAAGATGCAGGAGCTCACTGATGTGATTACGATTTTGGGAACTGTGAATTTTAAGGGGGAGATACCCGTGTTTCAAAGTTGAACTTTTCCGGATTTTTCAGCTGTACATGTTTCTTACTGGCTTGAAATTGTCTTCATTGAGTTCCATAATGAATGAAATGTGGAAGTCCAACCCTCTATAGGTGTGTGCATTCTGTAGGACTATGGCATTGGGAATATTTATTACGGATGATATTATGCACTACCATAGACCGAATATAGCTATGAGAGTGACATCCATCTTTTCTTACATCGAGAGTTTTCTTTCATTATGTGGAATAGGCTAGTAGTATTATGGAACACCATTGTATGTGTCTACTACTATGACAAATTTCCTTCAAATGAGGTTTGTTGGTCTTGGAAGCAGCAAGGAGGCCCTATTGCTTTGGAAATGTGGTATGCTAGCTGTGTTTGGGTGAATTTGGCTTGAGTGTAGTGCTCCTATCACTACGGGAAGAGCTCATCTAATTAATTATGTGTGGGGGTGGGTTGTCTAGCTTCTCTTTGGGCTAAGGCTATGGGTGCATTCAAAGGGGTACCAGCCAACGTTTCTTCGAAGGAATTGGTCACATTTGTAATATCTTTAGCTAGGAAAACTCTATATTTATTTCAATGTCAAAGAGAGAAGTCAAACTACTAAACTAACACAAGATGTTTTGTATTCACCATTATAGTTTAATAGCAAAACAACAAACATATTATCAAGACATTGTATAATTCATGTGATGAAAACCTGGGTCATTCTCCCAAAAAACGTTGTTGGCTGAGGAGGTTTCCAATTACTTGCTTTTAAACTTCTTTGCAGCAAGAACAATAACGTAGACGTATTGGATAACCAATAAGCCAGATGAGTATTATCATCATTTGAACCCTGCATAAATATCATACTAAGTGAGGGTCAAGTTACCAAGGAAAACAAAAGCAGAGCTTGAACTTTATAACTTGCAAAGTTTAATCAAAGATTCATAAAAACAAAAGGAAAACACACAGGAAGGAAAAAAAAAGGATTTTCTCTAAAATGCCCCTGTGGTCTAGCAAAAAAGTCATAATGCCCCCGTGTTTGACCTCATTAAGGGCATTTTAGGTCGAAATTTCGACCTCATGGGCATTCTGGCTTTTTTGAAAAAACACCGGGGCATTCTGACTTTTTTGCTATACCACAGGGGCATTTTAGAGAAAATCCCAAAAAAAAAAAACGTGCACAAAAAGAAAAAGAAAGAAACACTGGAAAACAGATAAAGACCTAGAAGATACATTTTCTAGTGTATAGTAAGCTTCAATAAGCTGTGGCTGCACAATTCGAGTAGACTTCTCAATACACAGTCCATCCCCCCCCCCTTATTATATTGGCAGTTTGACCTTGCAGATGATGTCAGACCTTAAATAATGAGAATTAAAGGATCTCCCTTACATTGATCCTTCCACAAAAATAATTAAGCAGTCATGGAAACAAAAACAGCTTTGTACGCACGTAATCTGTACCCCATTCATGCCACATATGGTCTAGGCTTTTGCGTTTTTTTAGTGAGAGTTTGGTATGTTCCCTCCCTTGATGGTGATTGGTGATACTTCAGGCGAAGCTCAGACACCTTACGGGTACAGAAGGCACCCAAGAAACTTTAAGATCCTCCCTTTCCTGCAATTTAACCTATTTCGAGGGAACAATCAATATGCGATTCAATAAGACAATTTTCCAAAGATGTGCTGTGTTTGGCTAAAATTATTCACTGGCCTTCCTTCAAATTTCTTTTTTTCCCAAAAAGGTGCTACACAGTGTCCTTAATAGGCATGAAATGAGAGACCAAGATTACAATCGTGTGGATTTTCTTGTTCGAGGACACCTTGTCCTCCACCTTCTACAATTTCACATTTTTTTACAAAGTTCTTTTAATCATTTCCAGCACATTTTTCTCTCATTTTAAACCAAGAAGCACACATGTCCAAATTATGAAAGAGAGATTTAGATTCTGCATAGGCCATTATCTCTCTCCATGGAAATTGCAAACACTTGGGCATCCATATCTGTGTACCTCAAGCGCAGAACCAATCAACTCGATGAGGCGGTCAAATACGTTAGTCCTTTCTGCTTCAAATAACTTCCAGTGCAGAAGGCACTTGTACATTACAAATGCAGCAACAGGTTTCCCCTGACTGAAGCCAACATCTCCAGCCACACATTTGATAAGACCATCAGCGAGCTCCTAGAACAGGAAGATGCAAAAATTAGATGGGACCATAGATTCCAAAAATTAGAGAAAAACCTAGTGGAACTGTAGAATAAAAGGAATGCGCTACATACACGCTGCCTGTCCATCTGAGATTTCCTCATAGACTCAGTTCCAAAACTTTTCCCATCCTGTCAAGTAGAATTTTTTTACATTCAGTCACAAATTCACAACACTGAAAAGGTATAATAAATTGCTTCAAACTTGTTTGACTTGCCTTATAACCTCATTCGAGTGACCATTTCTACAAGAATGTAACTATAAATACATAGGAGACACATTCAATCTGGAAAATCAAAACAAAGCTCAAAGCCTGCTGCAGTTTTACCTGTTGCTTCAAGGCTTCCTGCCGGATTATGTGGTCCTCAGTTTCCATGTCAGAAATTTTTTCTTCAAGCCTGAAAACCCCAAAGATAGAGGCAATCTTAAAATTCTTAAAATAAACCAACATACAGAAAAGCACTTAAGTTTGGCTGCATTTCAGTGACTTGGTTCATATTACATATTTTTTTGATAGATATAGATCCCCTTTTGAAAAATATATCCTTTTATTTTGTATTCCCTGCAGTTAGATAATCCATTCGCCACCCCTTTATTTGGGTCCCAGCCCGTACGAATTATAGTTAACATACTAGAAGGGCCGTTCCCTCACAAATATTGCTTTGCTTCGGGTTACATATGCGAGTTATGCTACACTTGTACAAAAGGCCAGTCAATCATGCTACTTAATAGTAGGTATGCTAGTTTTTATTGGCTGCCAATTAACTAATAATTTCTGCACCAAGCATTGATTTGTTTGCTCATTTCACTGAATATATCCTTCTAGACAAAAACTGGAGGAGTTAATTATACAAAACGTCAGCTTGGAGCTCTGGGACACGAGAGGCTTATCAAGCATACGAAAGTAGCTCTGAGCAGTTCACATAGTAATGGTTGACAACATTAATGCACTCTCTATTTGGTTGAAAGGAGCGCTCCACCAGAGTCTATAGTCTGATACGAGTGATTCAGAGTCACATGAATCAAACAAAAATTCACTTCGAACACCAGCATTTAATGTCAACTATATGTCTAACACTTTGGCTATAACCCCCCGCCCGTTTTCCAGAATATAATTAACATGTAGTTGTTAAATACCTTTGAATTGTAGTCTTGAATTGAACTAATTTAGACTCCGCCTCTTGTACCTGCTTCAACCGCTCTTCGCTCAGCTTGCTTGTTTCCTCAAATTTCTTCTCAGTCTCATCAATTTTCATTTCCAATGAACTAACCAATTCCTTCAAAGCAATGAGAAACTTAAGAAGTGCATACCGACCGTGAAACAGCAGACCAGCAAAGAACTTCACAAGATTTGTTACCTTGAGCTTTTTATTTTCTGCAGTAAGCTTATTTACAAGTTCATTATCAACAACAGGTACTTCCTTTACAACAGGCTCGGTTTCTTTCTCACGTTCCTTCATAAGCATTGTCTGAGTTTCTTGAAATTGATTCTGTGTTGCTTCTAGAGCTTGCTGTAACTTTGCATTTTCTACCTTTTTGGATTCCTCGAGATCAGCCTAAGAAAGTAAATTAAAAGGAAGGAATCCATCAATAAAAAATTAGTAAGAAAACATTAAGAAAAGAGAAGAAGAAGAAGAAGAAGAAGAAGAAGAAAAAAGACGAAGAAAATAAATAAAGATCTACTGAGATAGATGTTCACTGTCATACTATCCGCAAAATAATAATATATGATAGTATCATTTCACTTCTTTGTTGTGATGTACAAACTCTGTTTATATGTTCTGACAAGTTTTAATATAAAAAAAGAATAGGAAAATTTTATTGTAAAGAAAATTTATAGTCGAGAGATAGGGGATCAAGACAAAAGGACAAGGTTTATGTCCGACTATGGGAAACAACACAGAACATAGGAAGAGGTTTCTTATTAATATAAAAAGGAATAAAAAGAGTGAATGTTACAAATGCAAACCCTTGTCTCACTATCCCTCCCACACATAGCAGATATCTGGGCTAAGAGCAACACGAGGCCTACTGCGTTGAAGGGCATTCTTTTATCCACCCAAGCACCATACTCCAACATAAGATAAAAGCAACTTAATTGGGTCGTTGGACTTCCAAATTCATGCCTAACGAGATCCAAACGGGAAAGTATCTGCCTACTAAGAGATGCAAGTATCACTTACACCTAGAGAACTCGCACATTACTTTAAAAGTTAACATGGCCGGAACTCTTAGACCATAAGAAACGATAGAGACATATCTTACCGAAGCCTTGCTCTGACTTTTAAAAGCAACACTAGAACTATATATAAAAAGGTTAAAGAAGAACAAGCTAAGACTAATGGGTATTCCACTCTATTCTTTAAGTCATCAATCTTAAAGCAGAAACTAGAAGTTTTACTCGCCACACCACTCACCCTCAGGCGTTTCTCTAGCTGTAAACGCCAATTTAGTTCTTCAATTTGCTTTTCCAACTTATTCTTAGCTTCCTGGAGGGCACCTGTTTCCTTTGAAGCCTGTAGATTGATACATATAACATGTAATCTTTGAATTAGATATGCTTCTGTAGTTCCTTCTTGATATTTTCCCTCGCCAAGCACACTGTATCTCTTAGTAGGCTTTTACAGTATTACCATTTTAAGCTTCCGTAGTTCTCTTCTTGCTATTTTCCCTCGCCAAGCACATTGTGTAGCAATAGCAGCCTTTCTCATCCTCATAAAATGCTGTTGTACTACGTGCCTTCTCCATTGACACTACAAACATACCACAAAAAGGAAAGGGGCTTCCTAAATTATTTTTCATTGGAAGATGAGAATTTTATGGGACAGATAAAATTGTATTCAGAGAATGAATCACCCTCAGAACAAGTCGACAACATAACCACGAACAATTCATGCAGGAAATGATAATCCCGGCTATTTCTCATTCACTGCAAACATCAGAACTCCTGAAGAAAAATCGAATTTTTGGTCTGAAATGAGAATATTTATATGTTTTTCGTGGATGCAATATATGTCCTAATTAAAGGAAACAAAAAAAATTGAAAAAAATTCAATATTTTATTGCAGATTTTGTCCAAACGTCAATGAGTGATACTAAATGCAGCAGGTGAATGAATCAACCATGACACTAAAGGTACCATCTCTAGGCAAATTAAGTAAAGCTACGATGACAGTAGAAACCCCACGCTTAAGTTTGTAACCCTGTTTTATACAGTAGGTAATTTGAAATGGATGCTGTGGTGCATGTTCCTGTTCCCCCCACAATCAAACACACTGGCACACTCAGGTAAATTTAATATTCTTCTCAGCAATCCAATTTTGACATAAGAGTCACTTGGCCACTTGTCAGCAATACAACTGTGGCATATGAATTTCACCAAACAAACCCATCCTGCTCAGACAGTTGAATCTGGTTATTATATTGAATAATGTTAGTGTTACCTGCATCAGAGTTGATGCCTTTGCCCGCATTTTGAAACGAAGATCATCACGAGCAGCCATTCCACGCATGCCTCTCTGAATTGTAACAGTAGAGGAGCGGAACTGCAAGTAATGTTTCCTGCCAAGATGCCTTCGTAACTCCTTTTGGATTCTCAGAGAAGCTGCTTCTCTCTTTTTGTGTTCAAGGAGAGACTGCGCATTTTGTCCTGAAACAATGAGGTAAAAGGAAACTTTAGGATCTACAGACTATACAGAAAATAGAGAAACTAATATAGTGATTCCGGTGTTCCTTTCAGCACATACTCAACCTTTGGATTATCTTTGGGGGAGCGTAGTTTACCTAGCCTCTGTTTGGGCTAAAGCCAACAGTGCTTTTAAAGAGAATTCCATATGCCTATCTTCAGTGGAAGTCCAAACTAAATATACATTGATGAAGCTTTTAGGACTCCTAGTCCTTTAATACTCTTTTAACAAAAGTCTTCTTTTCCTATTGAAGAAAATTTACGTAGTTTCTTTGTTACCAGTATGTACAAGTCATCAACCTCAAATCAGCTAGACGGAAGAGACACACCGTAGATTTATTTCATAGGGAAACACGTGAATCTCAAACTTCAAGTTAACTAGGAAATCTTGAAAAGGAATTTATTACAAGGTCTAAATGTCTAAGGAGTGGAACTCTAATCGTCTCAATTGTTACAATTTCCCCACTGACTATCACCTCCCTGCCTAACCACAGCCCATTCTCCTCCTGCATCGACCACCTCCACCAGCCAAACTCTGGCAGCTACGCTCTCCCCCGTCTCCCTTTCCCTCTCTCTCCCCCCTGCCAGCCCAACATCTCTCTCACCCAGCCATCACCCACTCAGCATTGCGTTAGCTGAACATGAGGGGGATCAGCCATCCCTCACCCCTAACATGATTGTGCAGGTAGCCAACATCCAGAGCGGGAGTCAATCCCCTGCACCAACAGGATTTGTACATTGTTGGCTATGATGATGCATACTCCGTGTTCAGCTTTAAGTAAAATGGTTCACCATCATTATCACTGTGTTCTTACTCTGTCATCGTCCTCCTTTACTCATTTCTTCACTCCTTTTTCTTATTGGATCCAACAAATGTTTCGCAAATTTTTCTTTGGTGTTGCTAAAGAATATTTACTCTAGTTAAAACACTACTCATTTGCTCTCATATGAAGAGGCAATGAGTGGTGGAAAGGGGGTGTGGAGATGGGTTGGAGGGCTCAAGTTAGAATAAGGAAGATAGGGAACAATGCCAAATTTTTTTCACTCACTTATCCTGCATTTAGCAAAATGAATTCCTGCATTCAATACATAAAACTACATTTCCTCTATACCACTGTGCAGCAACTTGCGATAATTACAGTACCGAATTCAAAGAATTATGGCTAGCCAAAGAAATTGAGCTATACCTCTACAATAAGCTTGAATGCTTATGGCAGACATTCGCATTTCCACAAACCATCTGCGACAATAATACGTTCGAACTTTTCTCTGGATGACAGTAGCTGATCGCCCTAAAACCTCATTCCTGAGTGCATCTAGTTCAGCCATCTGCCCCGCTCTAAGAAACACTTTAGTTTTACCAATCTGCCATAACAATTTAATGCAGGCTCAGAGCTTTGAAGACTGTAGTATCTAACATCAAATACCCTCCAAAAAAGGTGCTATTTGTTCATTTATTAAATAATAAGAAAGCAAAGTTTAATGCATTGACAAATGACAAGCATTTAAACTATGTCTGTGGCTATTAACTAATTTTATATAGCAGCATAAGCTTGTATTGCCATTTCTACAAAATTTAACGAAGATAAACTGACAATTACAAAAAGATTCTTGAAGGATAATAAATTGCTGAAGTGTAGAAGCTGGGATGTTTTGGCAACTTGGCACTGTTCATGGAAAGAAAGTAGAAGTATATCTTATATAGCTTCATAAGCTCTACAGATCTATATAGTCTAATAAAGGTGGACTGACAATTTTAATTGAATCTTGAAGGATAATGGATTGCGTAAGTGTAGAAGCTTCAAAATAAAATCTTTTGACAACTTGGCAGTATACATGGAAGGAAGAGAAAGATGGACTAACATGGGAAAAACCTTTATATTTTTTTAGGCTATTACATATTTGTAAGGTTAGAGCCATCTGCTTCAATTTGATCACCACTTGTACTTTGTTAATTTTGCAGAAAAGGTCATCCATAATTCATTATTAATTTGAGGGTAATATCCTCTTGTATATGGGAAACACCTATTGATTCCATTAGAGTATTATTGCTTCTTATTTGATCCATAAAACTAGATAGAAACTTCACGATATACTACCATACAAGATCATTTCGCTGCATACCTGATAACCTTTAAGATGCACTTTCTCCAGAATCTTCCTACATGCAGTGACATCATCACAACTGCAATCAAGTCAATCATAGAGAAAGAAGGTTAAAGCATAAAGCAAAGGATGAAAGACATAATTCAAGAAATAGTTTTATGTTCTAAAAATATCTAAGTTGACATCACCTCCCGTCTAAAACTTCTGGGGCAAGGATACGACAGCGATTTATAAAATCAAGAAATGGCCTTCTTGTTGGAAATCCAGCACAGCTAATCCTTATAGCCTCCATGACTCCCTGAGAAATAAAGCAGTTAGGCAATAGCCTCTACCATGAAACGTATGTGCTAACATATGTTACATTGAGTAAAGCGAAAGGATATTGAGCAGAAAATTACCCCACAACGAAGCTGCTGCAGAACATTACTGTTCTCAAATATTCCAGGCTTGAGAAGATTATTAGGCTTTATGCACCGTATATAATGTGGTTCAGTGGAACTCAGCGTCTCTAGCAAGGCTTGCAATTGTTGCTAGATAAACAAGAGTAGATATTTTTAGCTTAACAATAAAACTGCTGGAGGAAACTAAGAAAAGATCCTCTGGGGTGAGAGGAGTCTTTAGTAATTCCACACCCTTGCAGAGACAGACCTGTGCGCACATAAGCAGGAGGAGAGAGAGAGAGAGAGAGAGGTAAGCAGCTCCTACGGACCTTAAAGCCGGTACCTATTGAAGAGAACTTTGAAGACTTAGAAGACTCCTCCGGCAAAGGTGGAAACAAGCTTGCCACAAAGGCACAGTTGGATGCACTAAGAAGCTCTTGATGCTCATTAACAACATAGTCTTTGTTTTTATCCAGGAAAAGCTCAGTTGCATATGTCACCTGCAGCAAATATTTGATGAACAGATCGATGCCAAGATCGTGTTATCTTTACTACAGCATGGGATCCTGCCATCCTAACATATTGGCCTTATTTACAATGACCTACCTCACCGGCATAATGACTGATGGTGAAATCAGTACGTGACAATTTTGNNATTTTGGCTTGCTGAAGCGTTTATGATTGGTAAATGTCTGGTACAGCTTTTCAGAAAACGACTCATGTGTTGCTCTAGGAAACATACTTCAAGAACAACAAATGTCAACACCACAGGCAAACAGAGTACTTACTCTTTTTTCTTTAATAAATAGGAACAAATAAATATATCTAGTATCTGGGGACAAACAGTGTCAATCCAAGAACTTCGATCACTTACCAGGCTTCATCCAGAAGCGCAAGGATACCACCAGGTTTCTGTAATCATTGCAATGTTCTAGTAAGAAAGCTGCACATATGTCTTTAACAAAACAAAAAGAAGGCTTGCCGCTGCGGAAAAGATTAGTGTACTCATTTAGGTTATCTCTATCACATCCATGTTTAACTTCACTTACTAATTTATAGAAGCATCACTCATCTGATGAAACCAGTCAATACAGAGAAGCAACAGTACAAACCTTTTCAATAAGATCAAGAACATCCTGATTATCAACAAACTCTATGTAGCTCCAATTAATTTCTTCTCTAGTGTATTCTTCTTGTTCCATTTTGAAAACATGCTGCCAAACGTAAATGGCAAAATAAGACAAAAAATAAAAAGTCGTTATCAAGCACATGCATCGTTTGATATGCTGAAGTAAATAGCTGGGAAACCTGATTAAAATGTTGCTGTAGCTTCTCATTTGTTAAATTAATGCAGAACTGCTCAAAGCTGCAATAGTAAAATTAACCTTTCAAAGTAAGTATACAACTAGCTTAAGAAAGAAGAACAAAGCGCAACTTTCTTCACGTCAATTACATAACTATGTTCCATAAACCATGCAATGTTTTTCACGTAAGAAAAGTGACTATCTGCCATGGACAACAGGACAAGGCCAATCACCAGAAGCTCTTTTGAAGAGCCAGGTGTATAAAAGATAAGATACTCATTGTTCAGACATTGATTTGATACAAGAAGTTGTTCTGCCTCCAGGCACCAACTTTAAGGCCTTGGTTGATCAACACACTAACACACATAACATCTCCTTTTCGCATGTGTCTTAAAGTGTACTACAAAACCAAAAGCGTACCGGTTAAGCACCTGTTTGTCTTGAAAGTCTCAAAACCATAAATGTCCAGAACCCCAATCAGATTTTTTGAATCAGGATCTTGACCAATCGAGCTATTTATCTTGGTGACAATCCTAAGGAGATGAAAAGAAATTCCAAAGGCATTAATTTCCTGTAACCTGATTGAAAGAAATATTTTTTGGTTTTAAATAGAAATTCTAGAACTAGGGACATACCAATCAAATAACCTTGAGTAAACAATTTTGGCCAAGGCATCTCTGTTGACAGTAGCCGCATCTGAATCAAGATTCTTGGTAATGGACTCTCCACGAGTCACAATCACTCTTTTGCAAAGAGCATCTTCTAGGGCTTTCTCATCACACCTAAAAACACAGATTGCATGTTGTACTTAAGTAAGCACCAGAAGAACTCAAACAGCATGTAAGATTGTAAATATAGAGATCAGAGCTGCTTACATAAATAGCTCAGATGCTGTTTTTAGATGAAACCTAGATTTTTCATCTTTGGGTTCAGAAGAATCTGATTCACTCCCTTTTGTGAATTCAATGTTTCCTAGATGGAGAATTGCAGCCACAACTCTGAAAATTGCATCCTAGAATTCGAAAACAGAGTATATAAACACTTAAAGGTAAAAAGAAGTAAACCAGGTTAGGGTAATAAAATATAACTTAGACAATGGTCCACCCATAATTTCATGGTACCTGCTCTTTAGAAGCCATTCCAACAATTGCCATGGCTCTTCTTGTTTCTAAATACTCTTTGGCATCATCTATAACATCAACCTCGAAGCAGTTTGATTGATTAAGATAATGAAAATTCCTCGGGTTGTCCAGCTTAAACTTCTTGAAGTCCTAAGGAAGCAATATATGGACAAAATCAATCCATTAGACAGTGCTGTAAGTAAATTATCAACTTTTAAAAAATATGTAAGTAAATAGCACATAACAGAAAGTTCTTCAAGGAGTTAATAAAATAACACCCCATACCATGACCTCGCTGCAGCTTTTATACGGACTTAAACGTGACTTCCAGAATACAAAACCAGTCACGAGGCTCTCACGTAAGGCTGGACAAAGGGGTCGAATATATAGAGCTATTTTAATCAAGACTCTTTGAGTTTCACTCTTACAGACAAGTCATTATGTAACAATTTCACGATAAGTAAGCAGAGAACAAAGTTGGAAAAAAATTGACTACAGAGTTAGACGGTGATGTTAGCACCTCAGCTCTTGTTGTATACTTGTGACTTGTGACAATCACAGTGCAAGCATGTTTTTTTTTTTTTTTTAGCTGAAACCAAAGTTTAACACGTAACAATGCAAAAGAACTAAAAGAATTATTCAGAAATTATCGCAAGCATGACAATCAGGAAATATGAACAACAAAGAGCACCAGCAGTCTTCCAATTGAAACTATCTGTACAAAATAAATAGAAAAACGGTGATGCAAAATTATTAACAAGAAAAAAGGTACAGGTTTTTGCCTCCAGAGGAATCAGACTCCTACATTTGGCAAACAGACATTAACTTACATAGAATTTAAACATAAGTGGCTAGTTGCAAGTGTCAAAAGATGAAGCAGCGCTGGGGACTGATATGCATCATGGTTTCTTTAGAGATGGTTGTCGATGACAGGATGTGGATGACCAATAGGATTGAGGTCTTGAGTTGATGGGTGCATGGATACACAGGATAGAGATGTGCGCGCACACACACAAACACACACCAAAATACAAGCATTAAGACAAGTGAAGGAACTGGCAAGCATGATGAGGCACATGAAAATACTTTTTAGTCAAGTGTGGACTTTAGACAGCTCCACTGTATCTTAGTCATATCAGCAAGCTTTTTCAGTCTCTAATCTAGAATTCCCTCTTTAAACACATGACAGAAACTCTTATCCTCAGAAAAATGTTTTCTTTCCCATATGCTGAATAAATTTGTTTCTAAAAGGATCATACATTTCCAAAATGTTGGTTTCCGTCGACCCACTTACCATTTTTAAGTTAAACGTATCAACAGGAAGTGAGTTCACCATCATTAACATAGTCTTAGATCTGGATAGCTAATTTATTCTCTAAGCTTATAATCAAGAAGTAACCCTCTTTAACATAGCAGACACTCTTTACAATTTCCCAAAAATGCTTGCCTTCCTCCAGATTACAAAGAAAAAAACAAAATAATTTCTTTTGCAAAGGTCATACAGTTTTCCACGTGTTACATTCAATCACGTAACGTTTCATGTAATGCCACATCTTACCGTTATTCAGGAAACAGAAAGCGAGTTTATCTTTATGTATAAGTAGCCAATGCCTTATTTTTGGATATAGAAAAGTTCTGATATACTGAAGGAAAAAGGACCATTTCCAATGGGCCGGACCGCCGGAGTTAGTGAGGAGAAGATCCATTTGGTTAGATGGCAACAAGTGTGTAGCTGGTACGGAAGATGGCTTTGGTTTGGGCAGATTGATTCACAACTTCACAAGAACATGTCTTAATTAGGCAAGTGGCTTTATGGTTTCCACTTTCCCCTAGTACCTGATGCTTTGTGGCATTGGATTGATAGGAGTATAGGACTATGTACGGCCTCCAGAATAAAGGCTGTGATACTGATACCAAAGTGCATTCGTCTATTTACTCATGCCTACCCATAGAGATTGGTGACCCAAATTTTCCTCTTTTTTTCACCTTTTGTCAGATACAGGTAGAAAATGGTTCTCAGGTGAGGTTTTGGTAGGATGATTGGAAGGGATATAAATATTTAGCGAGATTTTTTCCTTAAATTTATTAACTTTTTTGATCCATGTAAGGCCCCTATATCTGCATTTAATTTGAGTCAGAGAAATTCATGGAATCTCCATTTCCGAAGACATCCTCATGACAGGAAGACTGATGGAGCTCTTTTCTTTTACTTTCCTCTTCAGTCTGTCAACCTCACTAACAGTGATGATTCAAGGATATGGAAATGGATAGGGCCGGGATTATCTCTGTAAGTCTTTTCTTTATAACATCAACTTGCCAACTCGCCAGTTTGGGATCCACCTTTCTGGTTGAAAAGTCCTCCAAACATGTAACGCACCCTTATTGGTCCGAGCCTTATACGAATGATATGCTTCATCTGTTGGCTGAAGAGGCTTGTTCCTCTAGCTAAGGAGACCTATTTGTAATCTCTCACCTGACATATGTAGTATGTGTTGGAAGACTTAAAACAACAGTGAGGATTGATCTCGCTTGTTTTTGCATTGTGAGGCAGCTTAGATGTTGCGCAGCCGTTTTTCCGGGGTGAGGGGTTAACATTAGATTTGCCGAGAGGGCTTATAGAACTCTCGCAGGCAAACTATGTTGTGTAATGCACGAAAAATAAGAACAAGAGGCTCTGGCATTGTGCTTTTTGGATTTTGGATTTTTTGCAGGGCCTTTGGCTGGACAAAAATTCCCGTGTGTTCACCAAAGCTGCAAATCCTTTGGATTATCTCTGGGAGAGGATCAGCTACCTAGCCTCTTTATAAATTAAAGCAACGAATACTCTTAGGGATATTCCTAATATGATTTCACAAAAAGATTACAGTTTCTTGTAATTTGTTATTGTGAGGATATTTAAGCCTCCTTCTAGCACAAATAAGTTAACTGACAAATTAGATCTACGTGTATGAAAAATAATGGCAAACCATAGAAACATTGAGCAAGACTGGAGTGTAGATGAAAAGAAGCAAAGCTTGAAACAAATTGGTGAGGACATACTGGTCTACTAGACTGAGGTGCCACATAACTCTCTCTTGAGAAGCTAGTAAAATAGCCTTGAAATTATGGGGACTCGAGAGGTTAATAGATGAGGCCTGTGGGAGGTTTGCTTTAGTTGAATAAAAAAAAAATCTTAAAACTATACTTCTAATAAATCCCACATACGAGATGCATTGACTCATTCAGATACCATACTTTTACATGCACATGACTAAGCATATACATAAGCAATTACCTCTTTGGGTGCAGCACACAGCATGTAGAAACAGTGATAGTTTCTTTCAGGATCAGACACCTGGCAAACACGAGATCTTTCCAGTAAATAAGTTCTGATGGCAGCTCCGGAAATCCTTCCCCGTCGATTAAATTGTAACTCCACGAACTTGCCAAAACGACTGCCAATGCATTGACATGTGTAAACCCCAATCCAATGCTAATGATTCGAGACATGCTATATTCAAGAAACGAGGAATGACATTCCCAATGAAATAAGGCCAATCTAACCTTGAGTTATTGTTTCTCACAGTCTTAGCATTACCAAACGCTTCCAAAACTGGGTTGGACTGCAAAATGAGAGATAGGATCAAAAAAGAAAATTAAATATCATTTTCTTTAGTTTATTAAATGCAAAATATTCTCGGGGCTGCCACAATGTTCAGTGTGATGATGAAAGGCAATAACATCACTTAGACTAGCACTAGCCAGCAGCCCTTTTTCAGATAAAGCAATACGAAAACTCTCACTCTAAAATAAAAAACTGGCTGTATGCATGTTCTCAAGAAATTCCGAAATATTCTCCAAACCAAATAAATGTAGAATGGCAAGAAAGGCATCTTCCGGAACAGTTATTGGTCCCTTTTATCAGAAAGCCCAAATACCTTACTCAAATATGATCTTAAGAAGGTCTCCAGCTAAAAAAAAAAATTAATTCTACAAGAAAAAGTTAGCTTTGATGTTCTCAAGGACACGCCTGCTTGTCTTACTGAGATAGTACGTTCAAATGAACTATGAGGGCAAAGGGAGTTATCCATTGGATATTACTCAAATAGAAATAGCACCAATTTGATCACCTTCAAATAATCTCCTTTAGGGGAAATTAAAGAAAAACAAGAATTAAGTGAACCAACAAGTGGCGCCTAAATGAGAATTCCAAGATGGCAATTTAAATTTCTTTACATTTAGGCAGATATAGGAACTTCGCACTAAGAGATGTTCATCAACACCATATGAACAAAGTCCAAGTTTTTTTAATAGTTAAACAATGATGGTTAGTTCAAATGACCCTAAGTAACAGATGGTCTGCCTAACATAACAATGAAAAAGAAACTGGAAGAAGGGAGAACAAACGTAATATCAATTATTCACACCTCCAGAACTTGCTGCTCCACAGTGCGCTTTTCAGCACCTGATCTTCCCCCCATGAATGCTAGATACTGCATAAGACTTTTGGTGCTTTCTGTTTTACCAGCTCCACTTTCCCCACTTACCAAAATCGACTGACTTATTCCCTCATGTATCATCAATCTGCAGTAAAGATTGTAATCAACAGCTTGGTCCACAATAAATAACGAGCAACTAATTACAAGACTGGACATATAGAAAAAGTTACCTATATGCAGCATCTGCAATAGCAAAAGGATGCGGGCTCAGATCACCTAGAGCTACCCCTTTGTACTGCCCCATCATATGACTATCATATAAGTGAGGTATCCTCCGGAAAGGGTTCACAGCAATCAATATGTTTCCTGTGTATGTCTGGAAAGAAATTTTGATGAATCAACTCTATTGCAGGGAGAAGGATACTACATCTTCTCTTTTCTTTTGATAGAGACAAAAACATAAAAACACAAAATACTACATCTAAATTAGCTCATTTCAGGTTGACAAAAACATCCAAATCCATACATCAGATGTCTTGACATGTATATTTGAAATAAGTGCAGTATCGACAGCAAGACTCCTTTTTGTGTGTCCCCAAAACATATACAAAGAACTTAGACTACATATTTTGAACATTTATAATGGCTAACAGCCAAATTACAACACACTTTCTAAAAGTTTTCAGAATATCTGTTAAAATTGCATGCCCATTATGAAAGACATCAGAGTAAGTGCCATAATATGCACACAAATGCACAAGACAGAAAGGCGTAGATATTGGTGAAACTCACATAAATTTCATTAATATCATAACGACGATTCAAGTTATCCAAAACCCCAGGCTCGTGTAGATAGGCTAACTTTGTCATATCATCCACACCAGAAGGAGGTGCTTCAGGATCCTTTGGATGAATCTTGGATGCATTCACAGTAACCTGTCCATTAGACGAATTTTTTTTAGTAACAGATGTAAAAGTGGAAGAAACCACATTGTTGGCCAGGAAAATGTAGAAATAAAACCATGCTCTACCAATATAAATAAGCTTGTATTATAAAATCTTGAGAAGTTATGCACTAGTTATTAGTTAAAGAGTTTCTAGATAAGCAGAACACTTTTCAAGAAATAGAGCATTACTAACAAGTGGGCCAGGAGTCTACCAACCAAGTGAAAGACAAAAGATAAGAAAAAACAGGACGAAACTGATCATGTCTTGCAAAGATTAGATAGACATGTAATAGCTCAGGAGGCAGGAGACCATAGACAGACAAGGAAACAACAAAAAAACCGGTGGTGGGAACGGGCTTCCCAAAAACCCAGCCCCGGCTGACATACTGAAGCTCTAGTGCTCGACGAGAAACTACTGTGAAAGATTAGGACATTCCTTTGCAGGCATCGCACCCACAAAAGATCCATACCCCTAGACCGTCAGCTGCCCCTAAGCCCACCAATGCAAGAAGAAACTTGTAGTACAGCTCATAGGAATTTAAAACATCTCCAAGGACTGGCATGATCAAATCAGAAGTTCTAGAAATCATATAGATAATAGACATCCTAGTCACAGAAAAATCTTGGAAGTCTAGGCTATATTTTCCCTGGTATATCAGCTTCGACTATATATACCTCAGAAATTGTCTGTGAAATAAACCGATCATATCAATTCTTGGTGACGTACATGTCAGGGTGATTCATTTACATTCAAACTTTTCGTGTTTCTATTTTACCAAAGTGCGGTAGAACATAGCAAACAAGCATTCCTACACACCCTTTTTTTGGCAGGCACAATCGTCAAAACAAATATAAGATCATTGAAGTGTAAGGAGCGCTATAGTCATTGGCATTAATAGCCGATACTAGAGTCATCCGGCCTAGCCTACTACTAGTCCGCTACCACAACCACCAGTCCACCACAAATACTGCCACCAGTCTCGTCCAACAGCTGGTAGTTGATATACAACAGGATCCATACACTGAAAGTCACAAATGTTGTGAACTAGTGATGACATTGTAACCATGAACCAATACCAGCCACGAGTACCCTTCTACACAAGTTGCCTGACAACTTCAATCCCATCCTATGCTGCTTTACAACACATTCGGGTTCGAAAGTACCTCTTCATTATGGTCAGATAGTAACTCCAAAAGAAGAAAGCCTAGGAAAAACTGCAGGAAACATTAACCAACTATGCATTTTCTTTTACAGATATCTACTTACATCTTTTGCTTACAAAAACTATTTATATAACTAGGAAACCTAAATAAGGTTCCAAAAACTAAACGTACACTTAGAACTCAAAAACACTACTTCATAAAACGGTCATCAATCTAGAGTTAAACAGGTCGAGTATTTAGGAGTGTCATCTCCTAAGTCCGAAGTTAGGGGTTCGACTTTTTTGTGGACAGTGTGCGCACCTTTCAAATCGAAAATTCAATATAAAGAAACCATGCCTCCGAACCAAAGGGCATTCTCAAATAGATCCATTTCCTATTTCACAAATTCTTAAAAATGACCGTCTACTTTTAATATAAAAGTGGACTAACTCCTTACAAGCTAAATTTTCTTAAGCTCCCTAAAACCCAAATTGAATCATATGCTTTTATTTGGCTCCGTCTACTTATAATATACGGAGTAAAAGTATACGGTCTCTCCCCATACTTTTTGTTCCTATTTAACTAGCACATACTAGTAATCCCAACAACAATACACAAAATTGAAGCTAATCACATCATATTACAACAACACAAATTCCAACTCAAACATCCTGCAAGCCCAAGTCAAATCATAGATATTTATCCCTTTTTCGTGCCAGCATGACTCCGTCTACTTTTATAATAATAGTAAAAAAAAAAAAGACGGTCTCTTGCAAGGCTTTCTGATACAAAAAAAAAAACAATATGAAACTCACAGTTGTCTCATTTGTTAAATTAACAGTGATCTCATCTCCTTTCACTTCCACAACTTCGCCATCTATCCAAGCTTTTTCAGAATCCTCCAGCCAAACAAGCGTTCCCACCACATAAATTGTCGTAGCCTGCATCATCATCATCAGTTCACCATTATACACACATCACATCGACATACACTATTTTCCAAAGAGTACACACATTCTCAAATCTTCAACAATATCACTAACAATACACAAACGTAGGTCAAAAATATCATGCATGTAACTAAATTTTATTTTTTTTTTCACCATCCGGTTGAGTCCGGATTCGAACAGGGTAGGACCACTAGGGTGACAAAGCTCTCCTTCTGAGTTTTAACACAGCTCCATCCTTGGGTCTCGAATGTAACAAAAATGTTGACATATGGAATTATAAAACAGCTATAAATGTGTAAACACGTAAAATGTAACGCATCAAAATAAAACCCATGATCCAATAATGATCATAATCATAACAACATGAATGTCATACCATTGTGGTGAAATGCAGAATCTCTTCTACCCAATATGTGATCGCGGGTCAATAAAGAACCATGCAACTTTGACTTTTTTCATGAAAAGAAAAGGATTTAATTGTGAAAAAAACCCAGATTTATATATTTGATAAGCGATCGAAAATTTAGAACGAAAAGTGGGTTTTGTTTAATGGAGATGACTGAGTCGTAGGTCACCGGTGAGAGGGATGAAGAAAATGTAAGGGACGTTGCATGTAACATGTAAGCTTATGTAGTTAGTTATGTTATGTTATGTTTTTTGTTCAACTTATGTTTTCTTACTTTATGCTTTATGACTTTATGTTATCATGACACTTCTGATGTTATGTTACTATATGTTGGGAGCTGCTTCTGTTTGTATAATGTCCTTTATTCCATAAACGGAATATTGCAATTAAAGAGGACTAGAACAAATATTTTGGAATGAAAAGGTATGAATTCCAGCCCTTTTCAGCCTCATTCAGTTCTTTTCAGCCCTGTCCAGTTCCTTACAGTCTCTTCTAGACCCTTCCAGTTCCTTCCAGCCCTTTCCGACTTCACATTTTTTTGTCGTTGTTATTATTATTAACTTCGTGTAAATGTTTATTCTTCTTATTATTATTATTAATATTGTTCCTTTCATGGCTGAATTGTCTCTTTCCTTTTAAAATATTTATGATGAACTTTATTTTATTTATAATTAATTTATATTCATATTTTATATTTAGTTTAGTATATAATATTTTTTTCATTTATTATTATTAATTTGAATAATTAATTTCTTATATTATTCCATTTGTTATTATTGGATAAAAATGACAATAATGACTATAATTTTAATTTATCGTAGATTTACATTAGTTTTTTTATAAGTTTAATTCATTTTAAAATTTATTTTCACTACTTTAGTTATTTTTATT